>JABUQX010120451.1:5000-7500 GCA_015478945.1 Trachelipus rathkii | reverse complement strand
TAATATATTGTTGATTTTAATCAGCATGAACTCAATGATCTAGTTCACGATCTATCATTGTCAAAGAAAGTGGCAAAACTATTGGCATCTACATTAAATGGTTGGAATCTCCTTGAGAAGGGAATTAGAATTTCTTCTTATCGGGAAGCGAAGAAGAATTCCGACGCTGTTTCTCGTTAGAAGGCAATTTAGTGTTTTGTACTGATGTTGACTCATTAATGAGAGAATTAGGAGACTTTCATGATCCTAAGGGATGGAGATTGTTTATAGATTCTTCTAAACTCAGTTTAAAAGCAGTGCTTCTTCATAATGGAAATGTGAAACCTTCGACTCCTATTGCCTATGGAGCCCTTATAAAAGAGACCTACGACAACATGAAAATTTTGTTATCGAAAATACGATACGAACAGCATTTTCGGAATATATGCGGCGATTTAAAAGTTATAGAACTTTTGTTAGGTCACCAACAAGGATATACTAAATTTTGTTGTTTCATATGCGAGTGGGATAGCAGAGATCGTAAAAAACACTTTGTCAAGAAGCAATGGCCTAAAAGAAATCTAATACCTGGAAATAAAAATTTAATTTTTAACCACTTGTGAACCTTGAATATCTTCCTCCTTTGCACATCAAGCTCGCGTTAATCGAAAATTTTGTAAAAGCAATGGATAAAAGTGGTCCAGGGTTGTTCCTATACGTAAATAAGAAATTTCCTAGGATAGGTGAGCTAAATTTAAAGAGGGTATATTTGTAGGCCCGCAAATAAGGGAGCTAATGAGGACCATCATTTAATGAAAGCATTGGAAGATAGATTTATATACCATGGACGTGTACAACGCGGTCCCGAACCGGTTTCTAACGCAATATTAATAAAAGAACGCAAAAATGAAGAAGTATATTTCGCGACTCCTTCGAAATTATAAGCAATGGATGTACATGTCTTAAATACATTTCCTTGATTCACCTTAATAACTTTTTTTCCTAACTGTAATCTAGTCGCTATAAGCGATGAGCATGGTGAGAGGCGATTTCCACCAAGATATTTCAACTATTGAAAAACGTTATCAAGGAAATTGAAATCCAAGTATGCTTGCAGAATATTGTTAGGGACTTAAAAGGATGTTCTCAAGAAACTACAGTAGAAATCTTCAAAATCTACATTTTTAAAAATGCAGCAAGTGATATAGGTGATACCAAAATATCCTTTATTAAATACAATATTAAATTTTAATTTCTTAATACAAAAAAAAACCTGCCAATTAATACAAAATGGTATGCAAATTCGGAATCAGCGCACAAAACTCCATAAGAAACACCCATTTTTACTCATTTAACAGACAAAAAGTAAAATTTTATAGCCCAGTAGTTATCAAGAGAGGCTAGCAAATAGATGTGACGATCAAGGGAATAGTGTACAATAGTGCGTTGATGCCTATCTTGTTCCTTGGTGCTGCAACCATGAGTGCCAAGAAACAGAAGGGAAGCTTTGGTGAGAAAATCAGAACAGATATAAAGAGAAATTAAAGGATGGTGGAGAAGGAAATATTTCAAGTTAGTACAAGGACAGATTGAAATTGTGAGAACATATAGAGAAAATCCTGGTAAAAATAATGCTGAGGATGCACACATAGAGGAGGAAGTCAGGCAGAGAGGATCGCCTAGTAAGTGATGAAAAGATTCTCAGTGAAGGGTGGTTCCTTTAAGAAGAGTTAAGCTCACATTAACAAAAATTTAAAAGTTGAGAAGTTGCTGAAATATATAGAGCAATATGGAAGGATGCTCACAGATTGAACAGCCTTTATGGGAGAGGCTGTGAGATATTAAAGATATTTAAAATATTTAAAATATTTATGTTCAAATATTATTTTGAGAGCAATGGTGACATCGAACATGCTAATTTCAATTGGTAACAATAAATTACTTTTAAAGCTGTATTGTTTGATTTCTTCCAAATTTATTTTTATTAATTTAAAACATATAAAAATCAATATATATATATATATATATATTATATATATAATATATATATATTACTATATATATATATATATTAATATAATTATATTATATATTATATATATATTATATATATATATATATATATTATATATAATAAGTAAACATAAAAAATAAAAAATATATATATATATATATATATATATATATATATATATATATATATATAATATTATATAAAAAATATAAACAAATAAGTATATAAATATATATATATATATATATACTATATATATATATATATATATATATATTATACATATACTTATTTGAACTAAGTAAGAGATATCAGCAAAGCCTAATAATATGGAAATTATAAATTGTCAAGTTTTAAAATTCGATCAAAGTATCAAAATTATAAATGCTATCATTTCAATTTGCATACAAATATAGCATTTAAATAATCAATAACTCAGAAGTTATTTTTTTATTTATGAAACAGTTACAAATTTAGGTAACGGAATCGGAATTGCCGAATATATAT
>JABUQX010120450.1:12500-37500 GCA_015478945.1 Trachelipus rathkii | reverse complement strand
TAGATATATATATATATATATATATATGGTTCATGTGAATTGAATGTCCCGCGTTTTTCTTAGTCATAAATTTAGGTAAAGTATTTACATTTTGTTTAAATTTTTCATGATTTAGGCGTAAAATTTTAAATTAGGTTAAAAAAAGAATGAAAAGTCAATTTATTTTATTAATGATGAAGTCCATTATTTCAAATTTAATGTTCCTTTTAAAAGAAAATATGTTGTTGTAATATATATATATAATATATATATATTATAATATATATATATATATATATAATATATATATATTATATATATATTATATATATATATATATATTTATATATATATATTATTATATAGTTTGAGAGAGAGAGAGAGAGATGAGAGAGACGAAGCAGAGAGAGAGAGAGAAGCCAAGGTAAAGGAAGCAGATAACAAAAAATATTTTTGTATACGGATTGGTACTTATAAACTTTTACCAGTTTTAATAATATTTTTTTTTTATGGGCAATATTTCCAGAAAAGGGCCAGGAAAATTTACTTGGAATTTTTTACCATTACAAGAAAACCAAATGCATATTTGGAATCAGCGTATTAAATTTATTACAGGAATGTAAAAAAAACAAACAAAAAAAAACTCGAAAAGTACGACACTTACAGAAAAAACAAATTACATATTTGGAATCAGCTTATAAAGCTTATTATATGTAAAGTCGTTTCGTCCCCCCCTCTGTCCCCCATCGGCTCGAGCCCCCTAAAAATTGAAGTTTCCATTAGGGGGCTCGAGCCGATGGGGACAGAGGGGGGGACGAAGTCCCCCCGTCGTCACCTAGAGGCCGAGAGACCCGACTCCTTCCGGTATCAATGCGGTCTACCTTGGGGTATCGTTAGTTTTAAATATAAAACCTACTTGCATATAATAAGCTGTATACGCTGATTCCAAAAATATGTAATTTTAAATTTTTTTGTTAAGTGTCGTACTTTTCGAGTTTTTTTTTTTTTGTTTTTTTTTTTTTGTTTTTTTTTCCCCTTAACATTCCGGTAATAAGCTTTATACGCTGATTCCAAATATGCATTTGGTTTCTGTAAGTGTCATACTTTTCGAGAAATTTCATTTTTATTTTCTGATATTTTGCCTTTTTAAGTTATTTGTAAAACGTATTTATCATTTAATTTTATTAATAAAAATATAATTATTCATTTTATTTTCTTTGAACGAAAATTCGTACCTAAGAAAAATAATTAATAATAAACACAATTCGAAATAAGTTTCATACAATTTTAATTATAAATATTTTAAAAAAAAGAAAAAAGAATCTGAGCTTCACATCAAAAAGCAATTTTCGGTCAATTATACTGCATTTTAACTTTTTCAACATAAAAAAAACTACTCAAGTTTGCGGGTCATCCAGCTCACATGACCATTATATATATATATATATATATATTATATATATATATATATATATATATTAATATATATATATATATAGTATATATATATATATATATATATATATATATATATATATATATATATATATATAACAAGTCGTGGTTTTTCTAGAAGACCATGACCTTCCTGGGGAGGAGGGGGGGGGAAAAAACAGGTTTATATATATATACTATAATATATATATATATATATATATATATATATATAATAATATATATTATATATATATATATATTATATATTATATATATATATATATATATTATAAATATATAGTATATATATATTATATATAATATTATATATAATATATATATATATATTATATATATATATATGAAAGTGTGAAGATGCGTTTCCCGATGTCGTCGAGTCATTGAAGAATATTTTTAAATTCTCTTCGTCTTCGTGAATTTTCAAATTTTCTTCCACTGGTGGCAAGGGTTCGGAATTCCCCTGCTATCACATTAATCTTTTCGCGAATGGTGATAGAGCGTATACCATATTAATAATAATAGTGATAGTTGTGTAATAATGTTAATTAATGTATTAATAAGAAAATAGTGGTGAATAATTTAAAAAATACAGTGAATATATAGTGTATAGCGTAATTATTATTTTATTAAGTGAATAGTTGTGAACAATTTAAAATACAGTGAAATATAGTGTATAGCTAATAATAATAATAAAAAAGTGTATATCATAATAATAATAATAATATTTAAATATAGTAAATAGTAGAGATTATTAGTGAAATATAATGTAAATTTTTTGTTAAATATAGTGTTTGGCACAATAGTAATAATAATGATAGTAATAATTGTATTTGTATGTATATTTATGTATGTACTTTTTATGTGTATGTCTTATGTATTTGTTATATGTATATATGTATTTTTTTTTTAAATATTTTATATTTAAATTATTTAAAAAGCGCCCGGTAGCTCAGTGTTAGCAGCACTCACCAAAAACAAACGTGAGGGTCCCAGGTTCGCACTGCGTCGGGGTGGGAGAATGTGAGGCAATTTCTCTCCTTAGGCTTTGCTCCGTCCTGCTCGGACGTTAATCGAGTACACCCCCCTCCTAAGGGCTCTGCCGTGAGCGGTGGTGTTTATCTTCTAGTAATATAATATATATATATATATATATATATATATAATATATATATATTTTATATATATAAATATATATATATATAAGATATATTATATATTATATAATATATATATAATATATTATTATATATATATATATATATAATTTATATTATATATATATATTATATATATATTACATTAGAGATAAATCAGCAATGTCTGTCAAAATGGCATTGAAAATATCTTTATCACGATGTTTTTGCCTCCAAATAGACCAGCGGTTCCCAACCTTTTTGAGGCTATTACCCATAAAGCGGGTTTGGTATTTTTATACCTTAGTAAAGCCCAGGTGTTTTCAATGTTTTGTGTATGGCATTTTTTTCCTTTAAATTACGAAAAATAAATATTTTTAATTAATTTTAATCCTTCAAACAAAGAAAACACTTGTTTTTTAACAATTTATTATTAAATCAAGAAGTAATGTAAGTCAATGAGACGGTTGATATTGCTTGGTTCTAACAATTTGTTTAATATTTGGTGAAGTTCCGGCCATTGCACATCGTAAGTCGTGCTCCAAGTTAAATCCGTTCCTTGCTTTTGTTTTCATTGTCACCACTGTTGAAAATACACTTTCACACCTGTAAGTTGTGGCGAATGGGATAAGTATTTTTAAGGCTTTTCCCGATAATAATGGATACTCGCCACCAATCTTTTGCCAAAATGTTGTTAACTGTGTGTTTTCGAAATCTATTTTCAGTGTGTTATCTTCGCGAAGTCCATGGAATTGTGCTATGGTTTCAATTTCAGTATATGGAAATATTCCTTCATCCACTGAAAAGGGTCTTAGCACCAAGCATTTACTTGGCGAGTTTCCAAATCAGGAAAATATTTGCTGATTGAATGTACTACTGATAATAATAAAATTTATTACCTAAAATTTTTTAATTCACTAACTAACCACTAATTATTGATTAGGTGGTTAGTTAGATTTGATACAGATTTTTGTTAATAATTTTTTGTGACTGTGCGATAATCCTCAAGTCCTTGTACTCATCTTTACCCCTCGGAAAATCCCATTTTACCCCTTTGGGGGTAATTACCCCCAGGTTGGGAATCGCTGAAATAGACCTATGAGTCCCACAGAGTTTTTTATTTTTATACTTTAGCAAAGACCAGGTGTTTTCAATGTTTTGTGTATGAAATATTTTCCCCAGTGTTTAGGGACAAGGCCATTTTTTTTAGCTAAAGGATACCCCAAGAGTAGACCGCAGAGATGGCAAGATTCGGGGTCTCTCGGCCTACCGGGGAACTACGGGGGACTCCGGCCAGCTCTTTGGTATTTGAATGTCGCGAGCCTCCGTCCCCCGTTGGCTCGAGCCTACTACTGGGCCGTGTAAGTAAACTGTCCTTATATAGGAACTTATCCTTTAAAAGGAAGTTAACCAATATATATCGAACGAACGATGTAATCGTTTTTTTCGATTATTTCAAGCCAATAGTGCTTCAAAGTTGCCAATGAACAATTTTTTTTTTAAACTAAAGGAATACCAAAGATTAAATCGCAAAGATGGAAAGCGTCAGGGTCTCTCGGCCTCAGCGGGGGACGACGGGGGGGACTTCGTCCCCCCCTCTGTCCCTCCGTCGGCTCGAGCCCCTTAAAAACATTTAAAAAAAAATTTAAAAATATATTAACATATAAAAATTAATATGATAAAAAAAGCAACTTGTGGTAACTCTAGCGCTCCTTCTATTGGAGTTTTAGCTAACACGTGACAATGCAGGGTTGCACGAGTAGCGTTCGGTGATTTTCGATATCATGTCTTTTTAAATAACTTCCTTTTAAAGGAGTAGTGCCTTATATATATATATATATATATATATATATATATATATATATATATATATATATATATATATATATATATATATATATATATATAATATATAGTATATAATATATAAATATATATATATATTATATAATATATATATATATATATATAACATATATATATAATATATATATATATATATATATATATATATATATATAATATAAATATATAATATATATATATATATGTATATATATATAGTATACTATATATATAGTTATATATATATTATATATAATATATATTATATATATATATATATAATATATATATATATATATATATATATATATATATATATATATATGATATTTATATTCCATATATACATCTATAACATATATATAATATATATATATATATATATATATATATATATATGAGTTAAACTCGCTTTAACCCTCCTGAATAATTAATTAATGGTGGCTAATAAATTAGCCGGTGGATGGAAATGATAGCAATTTCTCTGCAGTGGCTTTATTTATCTGCGGATTGATATTTGACAAGATATGTTCAATTTAATAACTGGGCAGACTCTTTAGGCACAATAAATCGTTACTAATTTACATTAACAATCGTAATTAATAGCAATAATATTATTGGCACAGACCTATCTAACACAGATTCATTGCACGAGACTCTATCTAGGAATCCTTGAGCGTGGCTGGCCTCGGGGCCTCGTTTCGCTTTCAGCCAATCACAGCTCTCTCCCTGGCATCTTCTTCCTGTTGCTGGGAGAAGAGCCAGGACATTGTCGCGTTACAATAAGAGCAGGAGGAGATGCACCTATATATTTGAAAGGATATGCAGGAGACTTGCAAATAGCCTCTCACAGAGCTGTATACCCTCTATGACATGCGTGCGTATGTCTTACAGCATTCCCTAATCTCAACTTCGGCCCATCTACGTGATTTCGAGTGTGCAAAGGAACATTTGCCTCAGAATCCCAGGTGAAGCTTGGGGTTCTGTTTACACAAAGGTTCCTTCTCACCCTCCTTCGGATTTATACATGAAATGCATAGGAAAGTTGAAAGAAGAATAGTTGAATATACTACATGAAAAAGGGGAAAGAACTACAAAATTTGGATAAATAACACCTTTAACAAATGATTTTTGCACTCGTACTAATTACCACATCCTTGTCTTTAACTCTTATTTTTCTCACGAGATATTCACTTTTGTCCCCTACTTCCTTCCTCTATTTCATTATTCCGAGTTTTTTTTCTGTTGGAAGGGTCGAGGACTGGTTCGTAGAAGATTTTAACATTTCTTAAGCTTTCAACAACTACTTTATCACCCTTTATTATATGAGCATTACTGTTTGTGATCTTGACAACTCTATAGGGGCCGTGGTACTTGGCAGATAGCTTTCCGACATTATATTGTTGACTTTTTGCTAATAGAAATTTTGCATCTTTCAAATTCTTGGGGAGAAAGACGTTCCGATTGCGCAGATTTGTTCTCTGAGCCAAGGGTTTGGCCATCAATTTAGTTATTCTTTCAATGTAAGAGTCGTTTGATTTTGGACCGCCTGGGACAGACGTGCTTACTAGGCCGCCAGGAATGTTTATATTTTGCCCATATAATAACTTACTTGGGCTGATACCACTCTCAGAGATGGGGGCCAGCCGGAGAGCGAATAAGACGAAGGGTAAGACGTCCAACCATTCTTGTGTTTTCATGGCTGGTTCTGCCAACATGGCTCTAATGCTGTTATGAATCATTTTGTTCAACATCTCACATTTCCCGTTCGATGAGGGATTGCATGTGCTGGTCGGGGTGTGAAGTATCCCTAATAGCTTGCACACGCTCTCAAATAAGTGTGAAGTAAAGTTTGCGCCATTATCTGAGACGAGGCGGCTGGGAATTCCACAGTGCGGAATTAGCTGGTTTATCAAAGTTTGAACTATTGTCTCTTTGGTGATGTCCTTTAGCGGGAAAGCCCACACATAGTGCGAGTATCGGTCAATGAGAGTTAACAGATACTTGTAGCCACGACAGGAAGGTAACTTAAGGACGTCCATATGAATAACTTCGAATTTATAGGAAACTTCTTTGTACTTTCCGTAAATAGGATCGATTCCTCGCCCGATTTTGGACACCTGACATTGCGGACAGGCCCGGACTACCTCTTTAACCTTTTGATGCATATTTTTAAACACAAAATCAGCCTTCAATACAGTAAGGCAGCGGGAGATACCTAAATGCCCCTGCAGTTGCGGCGTCATACGGATGAGATCGGCAACTCTGACGCTTGGTAGAATGACCCGAGCATAATTTAAAGAGATGTTGACATATAAAGAAATCTGTTTCCTCTTAAACCAAAACCCTTGTTTTTTTTATAATTAAAGAGCTCTTTTCATTACCTTCTAGTAGGGAATTGATGAAATCATCCTTTTCTGGTCTTCACTTATTTCCGTATAATTTATTTCTTTTCTAAATCTCTTTATTAGCTCTAAGTGGGCGTCATTGCAATTTTGGATTAAATTTATTAGAGTGTTTATTGGTAGAGTATCACTTAATTCATCTACTTTTCCAATAGTTATTTTATTATTAAATTTATCTATATTTACTTTTTCTATTTCAAGTCTTTCGTCTACAGTCAATCCTTTCTTTTAAAATTCATTATTTTTCCCACGGGAGGTGTTCGAAGAATGATCTTTGTTTACATATTGGTAATTTAAATCCCCTTCATTCTTGCCTTTTTGGGAATTTTGACCGTGTCACGCGCCGCATTCTTCTCTATGGCTTGCGCGTAACTCTTTTTTAAGCCTGGCGAAGGTGTTTCGTAATGGAATGCGTTTAAAGGCCTGTATATTTCACCTTTTGTTATGATTTTTCTTGTGTCGCTCTGATTTTCCAGTTCGTTCACGGCTGAGCCAATTACAGCGCTCGGAGGGAGGGGCGTAGCTATCTCCGCCTCCTTTTCAACATTGCAGTCTTGATCGCCAATTGCAGCGTTTTCAGCTTCATTAACAATCTTATTATGTAATAAGTATTCAGAGAGAGGATTTGTCTTCTTTGTGATCAGCTCCCAAGAGACTTTGTAAGCAGATAAGAGGTTCAAACTCCTGATTTCCCGTAAATTGTAGTTCTTGCAATCATTGCATCTTTTGTATTTTTGCAACAGTTCTCTTGATTGTGTGCAAATTGTTAAAAGCTTCCCAGCCAGTAGGTATCCGTACTTCTTCAAAAGTTTAGTTAAGACCACTAACAATCTGTTCGCATAATCATATTTTTGTTCAGTAGGCTATAATATCATGCTGTAAAAAGCGATAGGTTTATCCCCTCCGTCAGTAGTGGACAAAATTACTGCTGCAGCAGCTACGTCTGTTGAGTGGACAATAATTTTGAAAGGGCTTGAGGGACTTGGGTAGGCTAGAACAGTAGCGTTTCTTATAGCCTTTTTACTATCTTCAAAAGCTTTATCGGCGGCGGGGTTCCAGTCGAGTGTGCGATTACTATATGGCTTTCCCTTTAAAAAGAGAATGAGGGAGGCTGTAATATCTGAAAACCCTGCTATGCCGGAGCGATGGAAGCCTACCTTTCCCAGATAACTTCTTAATTCATTGACAGTTTTAGGTTTTGAAGTATCTATTATTTCACTAATTTTTTCATGATTTGGCCGGATCCCGTTTTCATCGATTGTATAACCCAGATAATCGATTTCTTTCTGAGCTATTTGACACTTGTTGGGATTAATACTGATGTTTAAGTATTGTAACCTCTTCAGTACCTTTCAAGTAGGACCTTGTGCTCCTCCTCAGTTTGGGAGTGGATGAGGATGTCATCCACATACGTACACGTGTTTGGAAGGCCATGCATCAGAATATCGATAAAGGATTGAAACACAAATAGGGATGAGACGAACCCCATCGGGATGCATCGATAACTGTATTTGCCAATATTTGAGGTGATGGTGAAGTACTTTTCAGAGTCTGGATGGAGCGGAATCCCATAGAACGCCTGGGTTAAGTCGACCTTAGTGAATAGCTTGCTTCCTTTCAAAGTAAACATGGCATCCTGAAGGTGGGGAAGGCCATGTTTCACCTCCTGCTCTTTGTTGAGTTCTCTAAAGTCTGAGATGATTCTGACGCGCCCTTCGCTCTTTCAAGGACAAATGCACTGGGAACGACCAGGGTGAGTTGGTTCTTCTTAACACGCCTGTAGCCAAAAGATTGTCGAATTCTGCTCTAGTTCGTGAATGTAGCTTGCGGGGGATTTTTGTGGGGTCTGTGAGAGATGGGGGTAGCCTGATATTCACTTTATAAGGGTAGGTGTTGGCCAGCTCTATTAATACTTTTTCAGGTATAAAAGCGGTCTTTTCATCAGTAGTTACAAGACCGTCCTCACCTATCAAAGCTGTGCTCATTCTGTTATTTTTATTTTTATATTTTTCAAAAATTTCGTCCCAACTTTGCATTTGTTTTAGTTTAATGTGGTGGTTTTCGGGTAAATATGGATTTAAAAATAAATTTTTATATTTCAATAAAACATCATCAAAAGGAGGTGGGCTACAAGAAACGTGCATAGAGGTAGGAGGAGGAGTAAATGAAAGAGTAGATGGAAATTTTTCATGCGCATACTTAATATTAAAATTTATATTTTTATTTAATTTCAAAGTTTTATTTGTGACTGAATCTATTAATAAATTTTGTTTAAAGTCAATGCCCATTTGAAATTTCTTTAAAAATGACAGGCCTAATATGTTCATATCAATATTTGCAATATAAAATGTATCAAAATATTTCCGACCTAAATTCAGGTCGATTTCAATGGTTTTAATATCATAAATAGCAATTTTAGTATTATTTGCGGCAAACATATAGCCGAGAGCAGGCGTATTATTTACAAGAGCACTTCCAGCCAGAATATTTTTGGCTGACCCAGTGTCAAGTAGACAATCCACCTTATTTATAGTGTCATAAACCTGGTGAGAGTTGAATTCGTCGATTTTACAAACCTTTTCGTTCACCACAACATCGGCTGCAACATTCTTACTGTCACTACAGCGGTCGTTAACAGCGCTTTTGATGGGGTTTAACAAGATATTTGTTTTATCGCTCTCACTCTCTCTTACCTAGTTCATAACACCCATATTTTTAGGTAAATTTAATGTAAAGAAGACTTACCCTTCATGCAACGGGTTTACAGTTGTAATATTTTGTATTATTTATCTTTCCATAGCACCTTGAGACAGTTGAATCATTTTCGACAATATTTTATCAATTAAAATATCTTTATATTGAGTACTACTACCATTTCCGTGGGTGATCCTTTAGGTTTATTTAGAGAGGAAACATGCGATTTCTTGACATTTAATGATGGTGATTGTTCGTTTACACAATTTTTATTTATGGTATCACCCACCACACGTCCATTGTTATTTATAACACTGTTTATATTTTAACAATTTTTAGCGCTGGCGATGAGTTCGAAGTATTGATGATTTTTGTCATTTTCGCTATCATAATTGTTTCTATTGTTATTATTGTCATTCGTATTAACCCTAATATTATTATTATTATTATTATTATTATTATTATTATTATTATTATTATTATTATTATTATTATTATTATTATTATTATTATTATTATTATTATTATTATTATTATATTATTATTATTATTATTATTATTATTATTATTATTATTATGATTATTATATTATTATTATTATTATTATTATTATTATTATTATTATTATTATTATTATTATTATTATTATTATTATTATTATTATTATTATTATTATTATTATTATTATTATTATTATTGGTAGTAGTAATAGTAGTTGTAGAAGTATTTTGGCTACTATTGTTATTAATATTAACAGTGTTCTTATTGTTTATATCGTTATTTCAGTTACACCAGCGCTAATATTTTCTGAGTTTAATTTAAAACACTTTTTATCACTTAGGTGAAGATCGTTTATAATTTTAACTTCAGGATAAAAGGAAACCCTTTACCGTGACTCCAGATTGACTGTCGTGTTGAGGAGGTGGTATTTTCGACAGTCGACTATCTTGTTTTCCGAATTTTGTGAGGTGGTGTGTGTGGTGGTTCTTTCACCATTATTATAAAGTAATGAATATAATGGGCATTCAACTCCTCCACAGCAATAGGCTTGGTATAAATAGCGAGAATGAGAAACAGAGATTCAGTTTCAGCGTTATTGAAAGTATTCTGAATAATTCATACTGTCAGCTGACCTGATTGTCTGACAGGCTTTTGTCGCGTCTCATATTACCTCTGTCAGCTGTGTGGAGTTGACCTTGAAGCATCTGTTGGACTGTGTTCGCCAACTCAAACACCGTCTGTGAAAGTTGAGCCAGCTGGCGCGAAAGATGGGTCACTGGGTTGGGCAGTGTCATCGTGTGCGCATCGGGTTTTTGCGCGGTGTTCTTCGAGAAAGCGGAGTCTGTGTCAGCCGGTCTGTGCGTACGCACAGCATTTACAGAACTCCAAGTTTGGTCGTAATTTTGATGTTGTTGTTTCTGTCTTTTTGAACGAAATTTATAGAGATCATCAGCCACTTTCACAATTCTATGTAAGTCGTTTTCTTCAGCCAGGGACTACACACTCATTCTGGACGTTGGCAGGCATTTGTTCTAAAAATAGATCTACAGCGAATTTTCGGGTTATGTTCGATCAGGACGTCAAAACTCTTGCTGCCAAGGGACTTCTTTTCACCCTCTGGAGATATTCACTGGCAGCTCTTCAGGCGCATGCCTTGCTTTGAAAGACGTCGAATTCGATTTCTTAATCTTCTGTATTTCATACTGAATTTAATCTCCCGTCACTCGAAGCTCATCTGCGTGATTTGCGTTAGTTGTGTACTTCTGAGGCGTGTAACACCCCCTTAAATATAGTCACAGCCGAGTGTGATAGAAAAATTATATATATATATATATATATATATATATATATATATATATATATATATATATATATATATATATATATATATATATATATATAAAAATATAGTATATAGATAAAGTGTATATATATATAGAGTTATATATATATATATATATATATATATATATATATATATATATAGGAGAGAAATTTATATATATATATATATATAAATATATATATATATATATATATATATATATATATATATATATATATATATATATATATATATATATATATATATATATATATATATATATATATATATATATATATATATATATATATATATATATATATATATATATATATATATATATATAGTGTTTTTTTTTTTTTCTCTTTAATTATATATATAGTATATATATATATATATATGAGTATATATATATATATATATATATATATATATATATATATATATATATATATATATATATATATATATATATATATATATATATATATATATATGGTCAAATGTTATTTTTTGACTCTTCAATTTTGACCATAGCAGGAGTGTAATAAAAACGCGGCAATTCCTGAGATTGTTTTATTTTACATCCTATCCAAAAACTTCCAAACAATATCTAAACTCCTTTGAAAAACTCTTCTAAAAAATTGTAGTCTGAAAGACTACTTCCAAAAAACCTAAATAAAGAGAAATGGAAAATACGCTATCAGTTACATATAATTTTAAAAAATCATTAAGCTGTAATTAAAAATCAATTAGTTGTATTTCAATATATAACAATATTATAACAAATAAAAACACATCAAAAATCTCCAATATTACAATTCATATTTTTATTAAAAATAATAAAAGTATTAATTGCAATATAATTATTAATTACAATAAATATTTCAAAGATAATTAACAAATATATTTCATTAGATATGGCAAACATCTTTATTTTTAAAACAATAAAATATTAAGTAAAACAGGTTTTAGAATATTTTATTATTATTATTATTATTATTATTATTATTATTATTATTATTATTATTATTATTATTATTATTATTATTATTATTTAAAGTAATTCAGTTACCTTTGTCCAAGAGATGGAAATGTTTTTTAAGTGAAAGTGAGAACGTCCTTTGTTTGTCTCACTAATCTCTAATCTGCCTTTGTTTTTAAATTTTATAATTAAAAATGGAAAAAGAAAAAACAGTATACAATTTTGTACATTATATAATATATATAATATATATAATATATAATATAGTCAAAATAATATATACTATATCATGTTTCACTTTTCTAAGAAAACTTCTATCTCTAATATAATTTTCGCGCCTATATGATACTACTTAAAGGAGCTATTTCATTAGCTTTTACTTAAGCAGGTCTCAGGCCCAAACAAACGACTTTTCTTGTGGTCCAACCCTTTTTAAAGGATCGTTTCCAAAACCCTCTCTCTCTTAATCTCTCTCTCTCTAAACCCTAAAGTTTCTCCTCTCATTCCCTCACCATTCTCTCCCTCTCTCTATCCCTTCCCCTGAAGTGAAGTCTAAATGATTTTTGATAAATCCAAATGTAACCATTTGGAATCTTGGATGGATTTTAGGAAATGATTTTCTTAGAATGGATTTTAGAATGAGTATTCTAAGATCGAGAGCTATGATCTCTAAGACTTATTTCAACATCATGGCGCCAATTTTATGATCCAAAGCTTAAAGAAATGGTGACTCAGGTCATAAAAAAAGATATTAAATTGAGATTTGTTTTTGAATTGTACGTTTTAAGTATCAACAAACTTTAGTTTCTTGATTTCAAATATTGTGAAATAATTTTACAATAAGGACTCTGCCTCAGAAAATTAAAATTCATAAGGATTTTAATTCTAATAATACTATAAACATACAATTCAAAATAAATTCAGAAAGGGTATTAGTCATGTAGAAAGGTTATTAGTCCAAGTTAGCAATGTTAGAATATACTTCCACTTCTTGAGAAGTAGATTGCCTATATGGAATAGGTGGTGGCATCGGAGGTTTGGGTATTAATGATTGTCTAAATTTTATGGGAGGTTGTACCAAGGGTTCAATTTCAATTTGATTCTGTGGGGTATTTTGAACTGGGGTTACCTCTAATGGAAGGGTTGAAATGGGTATATTATTCAATGGAATATCTTGGGGTTCTTGATTTAATTCTTTCAAACATTTTCCACACAATGCTTTTCTATAAGACCAAGTCAAATAAATAATCACTATGATGAAAATGAATAAAATAACACTAGTTGTTCCTCCACCAATATATGGGATTAGTTTAACTTGAGAAAGATAAGGAGTTAATGGGTGGATGGTATTGTTAATACTGTCTAGTCTCTTATTCCACTGAACTTCTTTCATTATTTGAAATTTTGGAAACAATGCTGAAGAGATGTTTGGCAAAGCAACATGAGTTAAAAAATTAAACAAAACTTTATCGGATTGAGCGATTAATGAAGTTAATGAAATATTTTTCTCTAAATGAATGGGGTTTTTAAATTGATAATTAGCAGAGGTAAAAGTACAACCGTGAGGAATATTAAAAATAAAATTATTTATATGTTGTACGGAATGGGGTCTTTCGCAAGATATAGAAGCTCTGATTTTTTCTGCAAAAGATATAATAGTGAAATGTCCTAGGGTGACTGTGAAGGGTTCTTTTGATTTAAAGATAGTTATAGGACATGATGAGAAATTAGTAGTATAGTTAAGCAAAAGCGATAGCAAGCATGTTTTGTCATCAATGGATGTAAAAGGTTGTGATTGAGGGCAAACTGCTGTTTTCCCTATGTTGCGACAATAGTCGTGAACTGAATTTCGTAAATAAGTATATTTTCGCTGACCATAATTAACGAAAAGGTAATTATTCGGTGTATTATACATTATTCGAACAGACGTTTCATTAAATGGAATGAATGTTGGGAATGGAATTAACTTGTATGAAATAAATTTCTCATTTGAAATGAATGGAATTAGTGTAATTAATTCAAATGGGTTAGTGGTTGATTTTATAGTCCATGATGTCAAAAATGAATGATATGTTGATGCTTCTAACGGTATAATAGGATGTAGTTTTGTGGTCTGTGTCATTTCTAGTATATATGGTAACAAAAAGATGGGTGAATAAAGTTGATCATTAGTTATCTTGTTTTTAGCTAATTGTAATGAAGTGATAACTAATTGATGTATCATTGTAATACTGTTAACTGAATGTTCAACTAATGTAAGTAATGATTTGACACTACCTAGTTGATTAAGTGGGTTGCAAGTGATCGGTTTTGAAATTCAATTAATTTTTGTAAGTTAATTTGAAATTCTGATAATGTTCGGGTATTTGACTTTAATTGTTCTTTAAGTTCATTAACTAATAAATTTGAAGTACTCGCAAAGTTTCCTAATATATTTATCTTTTTTCTTAAAAATTTAATTTGTTTATCAGTCGCGGTACCAAATAAAATATTAAGAATATCTCCTCCCAATTCGAAAGCAGCTCTTTTGTATTTGGTTTGGGAGTGAATCCATGGTAAGCTTTTAATTTCAGCTAATTTAAGGGATATTACTTTAGTTCTAATACTAATGAGTTGAAATTCCCATTTATGTGCCCTTTGATTTATTGAAATATTAATAAAATTATCATTGAACGCAGGCAAAAATTTATCCTTTAAAGTATCTATCATTTTAGTGGTTCTATAAATAGTAGTTTTAATTTCTGATGGGCATTCTAAAGATACAATCAAGTCAAGATATCCTTCAATAAAATTTACTTCACCGGAGTGATACAAAATGATACCTGGCAGTACTCTTGTCTCTTCATTAATGTTAGTGGAGATGGATAAGACTGCAGGTAAAAGGAGTAATGCAAATGCTGGATGTAACATTTTCATTTTAGTCTGAAATGATTATTACTTCGATTTAATAAATGAGGTCGCCGTATTATTAAAGTAAAATTAAAATGATTAATTAAATGTATTAAATTCTTTTTTAAAGTTACCTATGATTATACTTAGAGTTACGTTAATTTTTTAAAATTTAAAATTAAGTTTGATATGTTTCTGATAATAAATTTAATTAATGAAATCAAATAATTAAAATAAAATGAACTTCATAAATGAAATCAAGTTTATTGGATCTTGGATAATAAAACTAAAGATAAGTAATGTTAAAACATTCTGATTATAATTAAAATGAAAATTAAAATTAAAAGATTATATAGCATGAGGCTAATTAATATTAATAAAAGCTGATCAGGCTAATCAATATTAATCAAAACTAATTATAGCATAAGGCTAATTCTGAATTAAAATCAAAATTAAAAAAAAATAAAAGCAAGCTGATTATATAGCTTAAGGCTAATACTTAATTAAAATTAATTAAAAAGATTCTTAATATTAAATAAACAATCTGATTATATTTTTATTATTCTAATATTAAAACGAAATTTTTCGATTTTTATTTTGTTTTCTTTTAAAATAAAAAATAATAATAAAAACATGTTACTAATAAAAATAAAAGTATATAAATAAAAGTATATAAACGTTGTTATTTTACGAAACGTAAAATTAAAATTTTTCTATTTTTTTATGGTTTTTTAGTTTCAAAAGAAAAGAATGACCCCTGGGGGCAAAAAAAAATTTTCCGAATTCGTAACGGACATAATAAAAATATGGAAACTTATACTTAAAAAATTAAGAGTAGAAAAGTGTAAACATGTGTTTTGTGTAATATATTGTAATAGAAATATAAAAACTTAAACCTAAAGGTTATGAACACAAATAAAATATAATAACATATTTATTTACAAAAATGATTACAATTCTAAGAGATTTTAACTCTTAGGAGGCAAATAGTAAAGTCTATTTCCTCTTCTAGTCATCTCTAATGGCAAAACAACTGGAGGTCTCTGTAATTCTGTTTCAGGTGACTCCTTTGTTGCTTCTTCCGTTCTTGGTGGTAGAGATTGAAGAGATTCATGCTCTTTGTCTTGTTTGGACTTCTTTGTAACTCCTTTGTCTCCATCCTATAACTGTTCAGTTGGGTGAGGTCTATAATGACGGATCTTCTTTTCATCATCTCTTGTGCCTTCAGGATGTTGATAAAACTATAAAATCTTTTGAGGTGTTACTCACCATCTTCTTTGGGAAGTACCTGTGAACTTCTAGCATTATCTCTGCATCCAGGTGGTGCTACTAAAGTATCCTCTTGTACTTTGTAATGATGAATGTCTCCCTTGTTTTACAACTGAACTAAGATATGAATCCTCTTGTCTGATTGGTGATAGAGACGGTCTATATCCTCTGAGTTCTTGTTTGTGGAGTAGAATTCATCAATCTACTTCCTTGAGGAGTATCAGGTATTCTTTGATTACAAGAAGTTTGTGTTTCTACTACTTGTGGTGAATCCTCTGGTAGAACATTTTGTTCATCATAAAAATTAGGGGGAATCCACGAAGAAGTGGTTGGAGATTCTTGATCATCTTCCTGTCGATCTACTTCTTCAGATTCCATACTTGTTCTTTCTGTTGTAACTTTCGGGGAATCCAATGTTTCTTGAATTGCATCTGGATTCCAAATCTCATCATTATCAAATGAAAAATGAGATTCTGTAATCTTTTCTACTGGAATTATTTTTGCACCGGAAATAATTTCCTTGTTGACTGAACACAAAGACAGCTTATTTGGCTCTTTATTTATCCAACAAGAGTGTCCCTTTCAAATCTTTGTGTTCAATTTAGAACTTGTTCTGGTTTCTTTATACACCAAAAACATAATCGCCCACTTTCAATTCTCTTTGTGTGGCATGTTTGTGTTGCTGTTCCATAGCTTTAATTGTTTCTTTTTCTAGACTTTCTCTTGCTAAGTCTCTTATTGCTTCCATTCTTTCCACTACGACATCTACCTCATCTGATATTTTCTATTTTCTGATTTATTTGTAAATGGAGAGACATAGTCAGGCATCTCGTAGGGAAGTCTCTTTATATATCCATGCAGGACGAAATGTGGAGAAGATCCAATTGATCTATTATACGATGTATTAATTGCTATTTGAGCAAAAGATAAGTATTTTGACCAATCTCTGTGATTGTCTTTTACAAAATGACGGAGGAAATTTTCAATATCTGCATTCAATCTTTCAACTACACCATTTTGACTTGGTTTGTAGGGCAGAATATTGACTTTGCCTTACATAGCTCTTTGAAGGCAGCTGAAGTAAATTCTGGGGCATTGTCCGAGGCTAAAATTTCTGGGCTCGAATGCCGGCATATTACTCTTTCTTGTAAAGCTTGAGCAAATTCTTGGCTTGTTCTTGACTTACAGGCGACTAATTCGCAGTATCTAAAACATCTCTGAAGACGAGAATGTGTTTGGCTCCTGAAATTGAACATGTGGGAAGTTTTCCTATGCTATCCATGTACTCTAGAAAACGGAGTATAAGGAAGAGGCCATCTGTTGATTTCTGCTTTTGGAGGTCTAGGACCTTTAACCTTAGCACAAGACACGCACTGAGAACAGTACTCCTTTACTAACTTACTTAGATGAGGAAAAACGTATCTTTCTCTAACTCGTTTTTCAGTCCTTTGCTGTCCTCCATGCCCACTTCCAAGTGAAGAATGGCACTGATCAATTACTGAGTAGATCATGCTATCTGGTACTTGTATTACATAAGGTTCCTTTCTAGTTGCATAGTACAGCACTTTCTTATGGAAAATGTGTGGATAAGTCTTGGGGTTTTCCTTAGCCCACTTAACTAATTCTTTTAATCTAGGGCAATTCTCTTGTTCCCTATTAAAAGTTTCTTTCGTTAAAATAAAATCTTTTCTTGGTAGCATCGGTTTCTTTTCTCCTTTAAAGAAATAAACGTTTGGAGCTTTTGCTGGGTGCCTACTCAAATAATCTGGCGGTATATTAGTCTTTCCTGTCTTATACTTTATAGTTGGTGAGAAACTATTAACAAATAAATTCCACCGGGCCAACCTCCCAGTCTGCTGCTTATTGCGGAAGATAAAGCAGAGAGGTTGGTTATCAGTTAATATGGTGATGGGATAACCAAACACCGTATTTTTAAACTTCTGTAGTGAAAAGACAACAGCTAAACATTCCTTTTCTATAATATCATAGTTGAGTTCACTGCCTCTTAACACTCTTGATACGAACGATAATGGCTTCTCTTTGCCATCGTCCGACATTTGATAAAGTACTCCTCCTATTCCGTAGTCACAGGCGTCTGTACCTATAAAGAATGGCTTGGAATAGTCTGGAAAAGTTAACTGAGGTTGCACCACAAGTTTCTCTTTGAGTTCAAATGCTTTTTGGTGTTCTTCTTTCCATTCAAACTTAACACTCTTTTTTATTAAGTTATATAATGGTTTCGCAATTAGTGCAAAGTCACTAATTAAAAAGCGAAAATACGAGAAAAATCCTAATAAGGATTGTGTTTCTTTAACACTTGTTGGAGGGACGAAACTCTTCATCGATTCTATCTTCGCTGGATCTGGTGAAATTCCGTCTCTTCCTATCTTAAATCCTAAGTATAACACTGAGGTTTGTAAAAAGTGACATTTAGTCAATTTAACTCTTAATTTATTATCTCTAAACGCAGTAAAAACTTTCCTTAAGTTTTCAAAATGTTCTGCCTTATTTTTACCCATGATTAAGACATCATCTAAATACACTTGGGCAATAGGTCCTAATAAATGGTTCAACGCGACTTGCATTGTCCTAGCATAGGTACTTGGGGCATTGCGGTGCCCAAATAATAATCTGGTTGGGCAGAATAATCCTTTCCTAGTACGGAAAGCCATTAATTTCTGTGTTTCCTCCTCGACTTCGAGGGAATGGTAAGCATCTATCAAGTCACAGCTAGTGAAAATCGTACTGCCTCCTAGGGACGAGAATATTTCGTCTATTGAGGGCAGTGGGTATACATCTGGGACGCTAAAGGAGTTCAGGTGCCTATAGTCTATACAGACCCTAGGTTTGTTTGAATTCTTCTTGGCCACCACCAATAGAGGTGAACTATGTGGCGAATAGCAAGCTTTAATATATCCTTTCTTTAAAGCTGCATCTGTAAAATTATCTATGTCTTCCAGATAGCGATGTGGAAGACGGTACTGTTTTCTAAAAATGATCTTTGGAGCATCTGGAGTAAGTTCTATTTCAAACTTCTGTATGGGACACACAGGAACTGCATCATCATCTAGAGCAATAACGTCCTTGTATTCCATTAACAAATCTAGAAGTTCTTCTAAATGCTCAGGTTTCTGTAAAATAGAAACATCTGCTTCTTCTTTACTTAAATTATCTGTAATAATTTCTCTGTATGCATTCTTCAACTGTTTATCTGATAAATTTTCTGAGCAGGTTACTATACAAGTAGAACCTATGTGCTTATTTTCTGTAGCAGTATCAGTTTTATTCAAATCTTCTTTTTCAATAATTTCTAAAATAGGATGACACTTCCCTATATATTTATTTCTTCTTAAATAAAAAGGCTTGTCACTTAGATTAATATAACTCAAAATAACTTCATTATTTCTAACTGGGCATACAGAGTTTGCAAAATATAATGGCCCTAAGGAAAAAGCAGGTGTTATTAAACACTTCTTTTCCAATTCTAAATCTCCTTTATTCTCAGGTCTGACTTTCAGATAACCATAAGATTGAGCAGGTGCCATTGTTTCTTCTATTAATAGCAATTGAACTTCTATTTCTTCGTCTGCTATTAAAGGTCCTTCTTCTGGAGGAAGTTGTGAATTTTCTTTGTTCTCTTGAAGAACAACAGAATTTTTATTTATTTCTATCTTTGTAGGCTTCTCTAATGAACCTTTATTAATTATTCTCTTTGTAGGCTTTTCCAATGAGCCTTTAGTAATAATTCTCTGTGTAGGCTTTTCAAGAATGGAGCCTTTATTAATTAATCTCTGTGTAGGCTTTTCAATAGAGCCTTTATTAATTAATCTCTGTGTAGGCTTTTCAATAGAGCCTCTATTAATTACTGGTTTACAGTTATCACTGTAATTATTTACTTTAAACTTATCATTCCTATTGGAATCTTTTCTATGATTATTAATCATTCTATCTTTCTTAGTTATTTCTTTCTCCTGTTTCATGAGAAAAAAGCTTCCTAACTTGGCAAAGATTTTAACTTTTATTTCGTTATTCTCTTCTTTAAGATTTAAATGCGATGAAGAAAGGTCTATTGTTATAGGTAAGTTAGCTAAAATACTTGTACCTAATAGAATTCCATTCCAAGCTCCAGTACTTTCCGTTTTACACACTAAAAAGGTGACTGGGTAATACTGTTGGTGTAGCCTTAGAAGTAGATCAACTTCTCCTATGGGGTGGATCATCTGAGTTCCAATCCCTTGAACTATAATACTAGCTTCTTTAAGAGACAGTTTAAATCTTCCTTCTCTTTCTATTTCTTTTAATCTATCCAACGATATCAAACAGGTTGTGCTCCCTAAATCTAGTAGGCTGTGAACTTCAACCTCGTTCTGACCTTTTGTTGGAGTCAAAAATATTGACAAAAAATAATGACATCCCAATTTTGGGGGTCTAATTCCTACACCAAAGAAGCTAGAGGTTACTATAACACCTCTCTTCTTTAAGCTTGAAGTATTTTCTTTAATTAATGTTCTATTTACCATTTCTTCATTTAAATCTTTGCCTAGAATCAAAAATTTTCTTCTCTTGCAGAGAGATCGGGTTGAAAAAACTGTTCGTTCTCTTCTTCTTCATCTTCAGCTCCAGATATTTCTTCATGTTCTGGATCAGCTTGATGATTAGAAATCAGATGAACTCTGGTTGTTTTCTTGGGACTCTTACCTTGATAGCTACGCTCATTCTTTGAGTAAGAGTTTGGCTTTCTAGTATTTGAATCATTTTTAATCTCGACTCTTCGAGCTTTGACCCCATTATCAAAATCAGTGGGGTTATTATATGGTATTACCATATTATTTTCATTTTCATTAGGGATCCATACAGGGGCATTCTTGCAATTAGGCGTCGAACCCCGGGCATGGAACTTTCTACATACTCTGCAGTATGTGGTATTCCAACCACAGTTTCTAGAATGATGACCTAAAGATTCACATTTTAGGCAATAGTCCATTGACTTTATCTCTTTACTGGAGAGTTTCTTAACTACTCCTTTATTAAGTCTTATATTTGGAGAAGGGCTTGTCCTTTTTCCTGAAAATTTAGAAGTATTCTTTTTATTTCTCCATTCCATGGTTCTGTTCCTCATGGAAGGGTTATATGTAGTTCTTTCTTTCCTAACTTCACTGTTATTAGTGCTATTGTTCTCTGTATAGAATACTCTAGCTGTATTTCTTCTATCTTGTTCAGCTCTATGGTTGGTTTGGAACAAGACTCCTTCTTCTATTTGGCTGAGTTTCTCCAAAATTTCTACGAAACTCAAGTCTGGATTAAAGACTTTTAAAACTTTTTCTCTAAGTCTTCTATGATCTCTGAGTTCTTCCATACTCTCTAAAATCTTAGTCATAATTAAGATATTTATCTGTTGAGAAGTAAATCCAAAGGAAGTCTCGATATCTATGAGTTTTTTCTGATATTCCCAAAGGAGATTCTTCAAGTCCAACATGAATTCAGTAAGAGTTACATGTGGTCTCCTTTGAAATTTCATGAATTGTTTCAATAAACAGAAGATTGTCTCGGTTTTTTCTGGTTTGAGAAAAATCTTCAGTTGAATTAAGAAGTCTTCTAGGGTCTTACACCTCGAGAAGCTATTATCTTTCAGAATATATTGGCGGGCTTCGGATGTGAAATCAGAAGAGATTGTAGTCTTAGCATAGTCTATTTTTTGTCTTTCAGTTATTAGGCCTAACGTGCGTATCTTCTCTTGCAACGTTGAAAGGTAATCCTCAAATTTAATGCCTACCCAAACTTGTGGTGTTTCTTCCATACAATTTTAATTCTTTAGGCAATTCTGGAAGTGGAGGGGCATACGCAGCGTTGGGATAATATCCTCCATAAGGGGGTCCATATGGGTATGGATTGTATCCAGGTTGCATTGTAGGAAGGGGTTGTTGCCAGCCTGTGTAAGGTGGCTGCATACTTAAAGGATTATTTTGGGATGGCCCCCACGGATTCTGAGGTTGTCCTCCATATAGAGTATCGCTTGGTTGGTTCTGTCCCCAAGTTCCACTAAACTCACTTCTATTGTTAAATATTTCTGTTTGGCCATTCCAGGAAGGATAAGTTTTCTTTTTATTTGAAGGGGGAGTGGCCCCTGATGCTAAATGTATATTAAAGGTATTGTCCAAAACATTTGTCTTTTGGAGCACCTTAGGTATTCTTGCTGTATTTTCTGTATTTCCTGGTTGATGCCAGTCCCAAGCTGTTCTCTGATTTGGGTTTAAAGACATTGTATCAATGTTAGAAGGAGGTAGATATACTGGAGGAAGTCCCATATCCTTTTGTGTGGGTTCCCTTATCTTGTTTTGCTCCTTTATTCTCTTCTGTTTTCTGTCCGTCAGTAGTCTTTACTTCTGTTATATCATGTTCTTCATCTTGATTAACATCTTCTGTATTGTCTTCTTTATTGGTATCATCCATGTCCTCATCCTTGTTCTCTGTTGAATCATTATTTTCTAAGTCTTTATTATCCCCTTCAGCTCCTCCTGAAGCTCCATTAGGGTCAACTGGTCCGGCTATAGCCCTTTGAACCAGGTAGCAGAGAATGAGAAACAATGTAGAAAATACGAAGACTGTAAAGACTATTGGTTCAAACATAGTCATGATTAAACTTTAATTAATTCAAGTTAATCAAATCAAAACACTATAGTGTTTCTAAAAAAAAACTAAGTTCTCAAACTGTTTCTAAAAATAAAAAAACTAAAGTCTCAAAAATATTTTTTCAAAGTTTTCAAAAAAAAAACACTAAGTTTTCAAAAATATTTTTTCAAAGTTTTCAAAAATATTCAAACTGTTTTCAAATATTTTCCAAAATTTTCTATGTTCAAAGAAAATATTTATTCACTATTAAATTTAAAAGCTGTCTATAGTTATTCACTATTAAATTTAAATTTAAAAATTTAATCACTTTTGATTCTATGTTCAAAATTAAAAATAATTTTCTTTTAAAATTATTTAAAAATTTTAAAGTTCAAAGTTCAAAAATAAAAATAATTTTCTTTCAAAATTATTTAAAAATATTAAAGTTCTATTTTCAAAAATAAAAATAATTTTCTTCCAAAATTATTTAAAAAATATCAAAGTTCTATTGATAATTATATTTAATTAGTTCTCTGTACTGTAATTAATTAATTAAGAAACAGCTATCCCCTTTTTCTAGTCGGGTGTGTTCTTAAAATGTTAAAGGTCAACTTATTTGTTCTTCTTTGTCAAAGGTTAACTTATTTGTTCTACTGTTCTTCAAAGTTCTTCAAAATTGTTCTATGTTCTTCTCTGGGTTGAAATCAATCAATTTATATACCAACAAATTTATTTTCCTAATTCTGTTATAATTTGTGGTTTTTATAATCTCTGTTGCAGTAGAATAATTTTTAAAATATTACAGGTCAGTAAAATAAATTTTCAATTTTTCTGTAGCTAAATATAACAGTTCTGTTATTTTTTAGGTCAAAGAAAACAATTTCTAATGTTTTTAGATCAAAAATATAATAATTTTCTGTATTTTTGGTCAATTTGGGCAATTTGACCTTTCGTGACCTTTGGTGACCTTTGGTGACCTTTTGACCTTGGTGACCTTTGGTGACCTTTGGTGACCTTTGGTGACCTTTGGTGACCTTTGGTCAAAGTGACCTTGTCTGGGTGGCCTGGGTCTTGACCAAAAGGTTTTACCTTACTTTGATAATTATTAATTATGTTATTGCTAAATTACGGATTTCCGATAATTGAAAAACTTATTTCTTAATCTCACTCAAAAAAGAAAAAACACTTACCAAGCCACACTAAAAACCGGGTTTAAAAAAAAACGGGTTAAAAAACAAAAAATTTCGGTTTTTTGCCACCTGTAAATATTCGCGGAACTACGTCAAATATGATTAGTAAATAATTATAATGAAAAAGTAATTAATAAATTTATTATTAATAAAAGTAAAAACGATATATATATATATATATATATATATATATATATATATATATATATATATATATATATATATATATATATATATATATATATATATATATATATATATATATATATATATATATATATATATATATATATATATATATATATATATATATATATATATATATATATATAAAATTATGTGTGTGTGTTGTTGTGTATGCATATGAGACGGCGCGAGGAAGGAAAGAAGTGGGGGAAAGAACTGAAGGAAGAAATGAGGGGATCAAATGGGCCAAGATTTCAATCCCTCACTTTGCTCTTTGGAGGTAAAATCCCTTCCCCTAAACTCAGTTCTCCCATTCAACGACAATTTCCTTCCCTCCGAAGGAGATACTCCAATTCAATGCCTCCTTTTTCTTCTCCCTTCCCCTGACTCCTTAGTCTTACGTTCCCCTTTACTATTTGATTCATATATTATTGAATGAATATAACCAATTCATGAACACACCTATTTTGACATAACAACCTTCTTGCTTGTCTTATTGTATTCTGTTGCTGTTTTTGATCTTTAGTAATCTT
>JABUQX010120449.1:0-33282 GCA_015478945.1 Trachelipus rathkii | reverse complement strand
ATAATATTAATTATATACTAAATAATATTAAAATTATATCTATATTAGTATACTTATAATATATATATAATATAATTATTAATAAAAATAGATATTATATAATAAAATAATTATATATTATATCTATAAATAATAAAATTAATAACATAAATAAATAATATAATATTAATATATATATAATTATAAATAAAAATATTCATTAGTCATATTTATATTTATATAATATATATATTCCTATAATATATCTATATTTTATATAAATATATTTAGATATATATATTATATATATATATATAATATATATATATATAAAATAATATAATAAATAATATAATAATATATATAAAATATAATTATATATATATATTAAATATATTATATAAAAATATATAATATTTGAATATAATATTATAAATAGTAATATATATTATAAATATAATATATTTATAAATTTATATATAAGTATAAATATTAGCTTATATAATTAAATATATATTTTTTTTGAATAAAGATTTTTCATAATAAATATTAGTATTAATAAATTTAAACTATTTTTTTTTATTTTTATATTTACTTATTAATTCACCTATCAAAATAATTATCCCGTTATAATTATAATCCCAATCCTATGTATTTTTCTTCTTTTATTATTATATAATATAAATTATATTTATATATATTATATATAATTATATGAATATATCTATATTATAATATATATTACTGTATATTATTTTACATATATAATATATATATAATATATTTATATAATCATCTTAATCGTACTCAAAAACTTATATATTAATATAAATTAATTAATTATTATATATATATATTATAATATATTATTATTTTCTATATAGTATAAATATTAATATTAATATTATATTTTTATTCTAGTATTATTATTATATTTATCTATTACATATAACTTAATATTATTTTTTCATATATCTATTCATCCTATAATGCTTAGTCATCTATATAAGTGTTTCCTATATGTATAAACTTTATTCAGAATATTATCTTTAATAGCTATATTATATATTATATATAGTATATATCTTTGTATATTATAATTATATATAGTATATATATATATAATGAACATGCATATGTCCCACTGGTTGTTTTTAGTAAGTGTAAAATTAGATGCCAGTAAGTCACTTGTAATCTGTTTAAATATTGATTGATGGAATATAATAAAGTTGTTTTTACAGAAGATTTTAATTATATTAACTATATTTAAGTATATATATTATATATATTCATAATAATATAACTAAATATATATTAATATATAATATATATAATATAATTAGTAACATATATTATAATATTATAATATATAATATAGTATATATTTATTTAATATTAAAATAGATTAAATATATTATATAAGATTATATAAATATATTATTATGTATTAAAGTTAATTTCAAGTATTAATATATAAATATATAAGTGATGATATATATATAATTATTATATTATAATATAGTAATAATATATTATATATGATAGTATATATATATATAATTATATATAAAAATAATATATATTAAATATATATATTAATTAAATAATATATATATTATAATATATATTATATATAATATTAAATATAAAATTAGTTAATTATATATATATAATAATATTAATAGAATTAATATATATAATATATATATTAATATAATAATAATATAATAATAATATATATATAATTTATATTAAATATATATTAATATAAATATATATAAGTTAATATATATAGTTATATATATATATATATTATATATATATAAATATAAATTAATATATAATATATATATAATATAATATAATTAATTAATAAAAATAATATATAATATTAATTATTAATTATATATATATATATATTATAATTATATATATTAATATATAATATATAAATATATATTATAAATTATATATAATATATATATATATGATATATTTAAATTAAACATATATATTATTAAATTATAATATATATATATAATATATATATTAATATATATATTTAAATATATAATAATTAATATTCATATATATTAATATTAATATATATTATATATATATATATTATTAATATAATTATAATTATAATATATAATAATTTAATATATATATATACTATATATATAATGTATTATATATATATGAATTTTATAATAATGATAAATAATAATTATATATATAATAATAATATTATAATATAATTAAGTATAATTAATAAATATGATATATTAGATATATATATTATATAATATATTAATATATATATATATATATTAAATATATAGTATTAAATGAAATTAAATATTGATATAATATTAAATATATATATCTATATAATATAATTAGATATTAACTTATTCAGGATAAGAAGGGGTATTAAAAAGTATAATTAATATACCTTTATCTTAAAAGGAAATATTATTAATAGCTAATAAATAATTGACATTCATTGCTAATTAAAAGATGGAGAGAGGGTTATAAAAGACTTGCCTTAAAAAGAATTATTTTTATATGCCTAATAGAATTGAAAATATCCGAACATTGCAGTAAATGACTCAAGAGCAATGTATTACCCAAACGGCTACTATAAATGCCAGTGCGACCCGCTGTCGGACTCCTGCCCCCAATCGAACACGTATCATACTGACACCGGAGTCACATCACACACTCGCCCATTTTCCAGAGAACTCCTCAGACATATGCGGCAACACACCGGTAGATGATATCCTCACATGCTCTGCGTTTATCTATCTCCACTCTCAAAACATGGTCATTTCAAGCTTTGTCGCGAAAGAAGCACTTCCAACTCTTATCATGTGTACATGAGTTCACACAAAGACATTCTAAAGAATAACCTTCACTATTTGGGGCCTACTAACAAGTCCTGAAGTATCCTTTACGAAATCTATACACCATGCTTGACTCTATTTTCAATCTGTCATCCATAGCAAAACCACCAATTTATCTAATTTTTCCTCACCATAACACGATCAACTCCTCTATTGCGAAACCAGGCCCTTGATCCGTAATCTTACAAGATATTAAAACCCATTGATAACAAATACTTTACACCATCAACTAATTCTCACCTGCTCAAGACCTTTCATCCCTCTCATGATTGCCACTCCTTCGCCACCATGGAAGCACAATTCAACCTCATAGATTATATATAACACCACGACTTCCAGATAAGAAATAAAATACCTCTCTCCCCATCGTAAAATCTCGTACAATAATCAACTATTTTTTTTGGGGGTAGCCAAAACGACAACTAAACGCGGTGCAATCATACTTTACAAATAGAAAATCATTCAGTTTTAAATCAGACATTGATTTAAATCCATAGTTACAATGTCAAAAATTGTTAATAAAGAAAAATAACATAAATTTTTAAAGAAAACAGCAAGTCAATTCGATTTCTCACCATAGATTCCTTTTTTCCAGTTTACTCTCTTTTCTTCCTCAGACATCTTCCATGCAAACTATCTGGATTCTATTAACCTTCCTCTTCTTTACTCCTCTGGCGCCAGCCGCTAATTCTCAACGTCTTCGTCTGTCCGTCATACCTCGCAAACGTCATCTATTATCCTTAGCATCGATATAAACTATTTCTATTTAAATCGATTCCTTCTCCTCCTTCACAATCTTAGATGTAAATGGTTTGCCTTTTTAATTCTGTTACATATGCTCATTGTCGTATGATTCCTGGTGATCATTCACCTCTATTTCCGTATCTCTGTTCTCACTCATCCATATATGATGAGTGTAAGAGTTCATTACAAAAGGAGAAGTTATATCCCTTCCTTCTTTCTCTTTTCCGTTTCTATCTCTTTCGTTTACTTTAATAGCGGGTTTTCCTTCAGGAAACATTGGAGTTACAATATAAGCAACGAAACGCTCACCTGCCATAATTTTCTCTTCTATGCGAGCATCGATTTAGGAATTAAATTGCCTACTTTAGCGCTCTGTATTGCGTTCGGGATGAATATGGCCTTATCATAATATATTATTAGAGTTAACATTAATTATCTGTCTTCCATCGCTCCTTCTTCACGGGACATAACACAATCAGGATTATATTTAAAATTATTGATTAAAATTCCTGCGCCAATAAAACAAAAAGACGTATATACCTCACTTAAAATGGCAAACGAATTGATGGAGCGAAACATTTAATTCACTTTCTCCCCCCCAAGAAGAAAATTTAATTTTTTTTTGATAAAGGTTCCCATCTTCCGATCTACTTCACCTACTCTTTTTTTCCTCCATATGCTCCCTTCTCAGCTCCACCATCCATTCAACTATTGCGCTATCAGTCTCACTGGACACACTTGTGGTATTAAAAGAATTAGAAGCTTCAAGCATGTAGTGTCCTGGTGATCCCCCCGCTAATTTTTAGTAAAAATTATGATATTCTATTTAGTGAATCAGAAAATTTGAAACTTAATGAATCTAATTTTCGTAGAGTTAGTTCTAGTTAAAGAATGTGTAAAATAGTTATAGAAATACAAAAATGGTATCGGGATATTCTTTCGACAGAGTATTCCGTTCGGCTGCAGCATTCCTAAACGTGTTGAATTTAGTTTTATAAATTAATAATAATAATAATATATACATTAAATCATATAATAAAAAATAAACCCATCTCCATAATAATAATAATAAATAATAATAATAAATTAATAATAATATAATGAAACGACATTTTTAACTTAATTAATATATATTTAATACAGAAAACTCATAAATAAATCAAGAATATAATAATTTTTTATATTTTTTTTTAATAATATATAATTTATTAGAGAGAGTAAGCCTATGAAGAATGTTCTCAAGAATGGGAACAATTAGCTCCAGTAAACAAGGAACTACAGTTTTTTATTTTTTTCTTTTATATTATTTATTGCGAGTCGATGTAGGAGGATCTCACAGCAAAGCCGACATTTCAAAACGCAAATACTGAATGCCTGAACGACCGTGTGTGAAACGCAGTACACACTAACTAAAAGAACGAGGAAGAATGAGGGAAAACAAGGACTGCACCAGTATCGAAGAGTACTAAGAAGTACGGAACATTATATCAACTAGAGAAATGGTCAGTATGTTACCTACAGGATAGAAATAAGGTAAAAACAAGATGTTCAGCTGCGCATACAAGAGTACGAAGGAATAAAATGAAGAAATTGCGATCAGCTATAAGAGAAAAATGTATAGACGATGAGGATCAGGGACGTATGAGCATTGAAGAGGCGATAGTATGCAGCTACAAATGAACAGAGGAAATGCGGCTGTAGGAGCGGCGAGAGAAGGTGAGGTCGAGCGACATCCGACGACGAAAGCAAACATTCTGCATCTATACGAGAGGAGGAGTTCAGAGACGAGCAGTATGGAGGACAACTGGAGAATTGGTCAGTCGAGCGGGAACCCGACATCGCAATCCACAAAGGAAGATGAACGACAGATGTACAGGGAGATGACAGGAAGGAGCTATAGAGATTAAGTGACTCAGGACCATATCGGAGCGAGGAGACGACCCACCCCTCCGCACAGTAGAGGAACAGAACATCTTAGTGTGAGATAGTGTATGAGAACCGACCAAAGCACGCGAGTCGACGACCAGGACCGCCAGGCGGCTTCGACTATGCCCGCGAAAGAGCCGAACCTTGCGTTCGACGCACAGATCAAGCAATACTATCACTCGGCGCGCACCAACGAGAAACGGCCTTAGACATTCCCAGAGACTAAACTGGCGCGAAAGAAGAAGAACCTGCCGGACCGCAAAAACTGATAAGCGGCTCACGAGCAAGGAGAGTGCGAAATCGCCCCGAACGCAGAACGAGCACGAGACATGGAAGAGAGAATGGTATAAGCGAGGGGAAAACTGGCCTCACCGGCCACACAGCAGGAGATCAGAGGGTACTGTGACTGGGCAAGCCTGCTGCACCACCCTCTCCCACTTCGCCCCGTTCGTTCCAAGGAAACCACCCCACTATGCTAGGGCAAGCCACAGAACTCAATTTTTGTTCGCCTCTGTTGCCCTCGCCGCGTAACCATACGCGAGCGGGACCGTCTGCGTTGCCAGGAGAAGATCGGTACCAGCACAAAAACTGGGTGGAAGGCGGTCGGAACCCGAACAGAACTCGAACCTCGTGGTGCATAGTGCAGCGCTGGTGACACAAGCAGACGGAAGCTACTGGAGATTCGGACATTGGCACCAGAAACCACGCGAAGAAGGTATTACGATTAACGATCTACCCGGTCAACCGCGCACAACTGGATCGGAGAGAGCGAGCTGTCACGCTCAAAGGCCGAATCAGGATGGCACATCGAGCCATGGATCATTGCTATGTAGTTACCCCAGCTGAAAACAAACAAGCTAGGTGAGGTACAGGAGGACCGAACGCCCCTTTAAAGGGAGAAGGTAAGCTCGCCCCGGTTTCAACCGTCGCCATGGAGCAGTTGCTATTGTCTTAGTCGGTCATGCTGAAAAGAACACAGATCAATAGGGTGACAGGTACTGGGATAAGGGGGGTGTTCATGAACTGGTCCGTAAACCACAGGCAGTAAGCTGCCTACGACCCCTTCCTCAGCGGGTCTTGAGCCAGTCGGTTGGTATTAACCGCTGGATAAATGAGCCTATGGATCCTGGCCCGCGTGAGAGATACCAAAGGGGAAGTCCCTCAAACAAGCACGGTTGCCTCGCACTTAATTACAATTAGAACCTGGATCACCACTGCTAGAGAGGCAGGCAGGCGGGGAGAGACACTATGTACGCGGGTTAGCAGGTATAAATCGCGGAATTGGCTATGACCACTGTGCGCTGAGGAAGGTCGAGAATAAGCCGACAGATGGAAGTAGACGGTAAGCGCCGGGCCAGCCAATATGGCCATATTAAGAAGGGTTAGTGACCGGCAGCCTCGGTATTATTAGGGGTTCAAGGCCGATCCGAGGGTAGCTACCATGAAGACCGGATAAACACGTGCAGCAAGTGAGCGCCTCCTCCGCAGTGTATAGGGGCATCGCAGCGCGCCAGCGTCCGTCGACCTCAGCAGTCGCTTCCCTAGAAGGAAATCAGGAAAACGCATGTGTGCTATTATTCAACTCAGCACACTCCCGAGCGAAATGGCGGTCAAAAAAGGCGCGGAGAGTAGTGTACATGAGAGGGCTAACTTGCCCGCTATTTAATACCCTGTCCCACGACCACACAGCACTCAAACAAGGTTTTATGGCGAGTCATTAGTGCACAGCTGATGCCATCGATGTAAGAGGGGTGAAAAGAACATCCAGAAAAGCGTCCCAACCTAAATGTGCGTTTCTCTGGACGGGATGTAAAGAGAAAAGACGCGCAACCATAGGGCTATGGCCAGTTGATGGTGCCGTAAAAGATCCCGAAGAAAGCTATACACGAACCACAAGAGAATCGCAACCCTCCATCGCCACCATGCAAGGACCCTAACTGAGTAGAGTCAGAGTGAAGAGTACTAGGATAGGGACCGGCTGAGGGCGCTTACTCCCGAGAAGCCCAACACACCAGATCCTCAGGAATCCCGCACCCGCGGAGCACGCCACATGGAGAGCTGGAGAAGACGTATTAGAAGGATGTAGACAAATATAGGAGCGCGAATTAGAACGCGACAACACGCATACGACGAGAGCCACTTTTCTACTCGAAGGAAAGAAGCTTCGAACGCAATATAATTTGATCCTTCGTACTGCTCGAGATAACAAAGTGCTATGAATATAGGGCCCTCACGACGCCATGATGGAGCACCTAGAGGAAAGCCCTATCGGGATAGGCAAGAACTTGAACCCAGTTGACACTAGTACGCAAATACGACTGGAACAGGTTCTAGGGATGGAATCCAGAACAGCAAAACAACTGTCAAATCTGAACCATAAGCGAACAGCCACCAACCAGGCTCGTCCGGTCAGGAGTCGCTCAACATAGATGGACGCAGGCCCCCGCGCACTCGAGGTCCGGATAAGACACCATCCGACATCGCCAGCGTGACCCCCATTTGAAACCAATAGCGAAAAGCAAGCGACGCCTCCACACTGACACGTACACCTGCCGCCCCTGCGCGCCACTGGACCGGGTGCCTTCCTCACCCAGTGACACACAACGCGTTCGACACGGCCCGCCCCCACCACCGTGGGCTCTCGAACCCCTTACGAACGACCTGCGAGAACGCCCAGGAGTCCCACACATCTCAACCCCGGGGCAATCCTTGAGGTATATGGCAGGGGCAGACCCGATGCCCCCTCCCCTAAGTCGCCACAAAGGAGGTGGAGGCTCCCCCGAAACCCGCAGCCAACCCTCTCACTGTGCTACCCGAAGCCTCGCCCTTATTTCGAAAGTCAGAGGGCAGCAGACGGCCCAAGGTTCCATGTTTTTGTTGCGCGAAGCAAATGAACATCAACTGACCATGTGCCGGTGATTGCGCAATCCGAAAGAGAGGTATGCGCCGGGTACGATGTAGATGGCACGGGACGAGAAACCCCACCATACAATTCGTCAGTGAAGCTTCGAAAAAAAATGACAGGGCGCCATCGGCTCATACCATGGAACAAAGTAGGGCGCATGGTTATAACCAGAGACAAGAAGGCGAGCAATCCATATTCCTTCTCCATGCCCAGCTAATGACAGTGTAATTTGCGAGGGTCGAAAATGAATGGAGGGACGAAACGGCGTAATATATTCGGACAAAAGTCCAGAAGATCCCCCAACCCCAGCGAGGAAAGGACCCTCTGTCGACAGCTGAACCTATGGGCCGAAATATGTATACATAGGCCAGTAAGACCAGACAGCGAGGAGGAAAGACGCAACTGGCAGTGGCATGTGAGCATGGCGAGCATTCCTCACACACGTCCACCGCCCGATTACTAATGCTAACTCATGGGTACAGCAATCACGCCGAGACCGACACGCAAGGCAGTGCGGAACAAGATGGATGAGCATGGAGAGCGAGAAGAGCAGATGGGCAATGGAAGGAGCGTCAGCTTAGGGAACCGATGGCGCCCGAGCCCCGCCCCGCTAAGAGTGGCACTTAGTAGGCGCGTGTACGTGGAACAGGTCGGAACTCCACACGGGGCGGCACCCATAATTGAATGATGAAATCATACACGGCAAGCGATAGACGGGTTCAAGAAGGGATCCAAGGCTTGTCAGTCGTGGAGAGAGGTATGGCTTACTGCAAGAAGCGTTGAATAAAAACACAGAAAACCCTCACGAAAGTAAATCCCGCTCACCCGCCGCAAGTACGACTAGAACGGAAGAGTAACTCCAGGAGGTGAAACGAGAGTGAGACTCAAAGAAAGTCATTGACGTAACAGTGATAAAAAACTTCTTCTAATTTCCTGGTTCCGTCCACAATACCCGTTTTCTCTTAGGGTGAGAAGCTTAGTCCAAGAATGATAACTGTTAGTAATATAAAAGTTTGTTCTTCGATTGCTTATCTCCTGTTGTTTGTTAATTATCGGACTCGGGTTTTTGAGTGTATGATCGTCCAAATATGTTTGATCGAGTAGATATTTAATTCTCTTATGGCATGTCCATCCGAGACTAGGTGTTTGTGTACCTGGAGCGTACCAGAGAGAGCAAAATGTAATATTTTTATTTGTCCAGCGTATCTTACTGATTTCCATTTGTGTATGTGTGAATTATAAGCGCGTGTTATCACAAGCCGAAGATATAAAATTTCATAATTAATTTTATCTTTGGGCTATAATGCACCGAATCTTGTTTATTGGTTGTTAATGTAGCTGGTCTAATATGCAAAGAATCTTCTAAATATATGTCTTCATTAGTTTTTTGCGTCGTAAATAGCATCACTGAGCGTTATTTATAGTAGTATACGAACACAGGCAGGAGTATTTATTGGCATTTAAAAAAAAAAAAAAAAATATCATATAAAATAGATAAGAGAAAAAAAAAAGTTATCTCAATTTTCAGAGAGAGAATTTATAAAATTAAATAAAGAGAGTAAAAATAATAAATACAATTTACAGAAAAATATATTGTTTTTTGATTTATGTGATAAAAAGAAACCACGACTAAAAAATCGTAGTTTAGTTTTTTTTTTCTCATTAGGTACATTGATTCACCAAATATTTGTTGTTGAGTTTACGTTCTCTGTAATAAACGTGCATACGAATTAGTATTTGTAGTTTAACGCCGATCTGTCCTTTACGGCAGCTAGAAGTAGGTATATTACAGCATCGTCATTTTGCGTTGGAGGTGTACCGTAGTTACAAAAAAAAAAAAAATTTTTATGTATTTCTGATTTTTTTTTAGTTTTTTTTTAAAATTTCAGGTTTTTAATTTAGGTTTCAAATATGTTTTTAGTTTTCCTCTAGCATCGACCGTTTTCGTGTACGTATGGCACGGAAGTTTTAACCACAATAAGCATAAATGAGAAGAATTGCAAATAAATCCTGCCCAGTCGTAAACACGAAAAAGGTTCGATGGCTATGAGAAAAACAAAAACATGTTTGAATCTGCAAAAAAACTGAATTAAAACAATAAAAAAAGCAAAGAACAAACAAAAATAAAATCTTTTTTTTGTTGCAAAGTGTAATAGGCGGATCAGCATGGTTTTCGTGAAATTTTTCGCACCTTTTTAGGACCGATATACAGGCGTAGAAGAAATAACGGTGAAGCGATGTGCGAAAATACTGCTTTCCACGTACGGCGATTAATACGCCGCGAGCGGGCCGCCGAATCCTTAAACAGAATCAAGTTGAAGTGTGGGAGTCTGGTTTAATACAAGCTTATGACAACTTCGTCTTTTCACGATTTACCCAGAGCACACTCCCTGGTTCCACCAGGGGGTTGTTTGATTGCGCGGGTCCCAATGAACGGGGTAATTGCGGGCCCTCTTAACCGCAAATATCAGATGCCGGCGGTGCCTAAGGCAAGAAAAAAAATGCACCCTAAGCATATGTAGAAATTATATATATATATATTATATATATATATATATATATTATTATTAATATACTTTATATTACTATATTATATAAATATAATATATAAGTATATATTATGATATATGATATTTGTATAGTAGTACTATATACTATGTAAATTATTTATGTAAATATAATATATATTATATATATATATATATATATATAATATATATATAATATATATATTAAAATATATATCATAGTATATATATATAATACTAATAATATATATATATATATTATAATATATATATAATTATATATATAATGATAATATATATAATATATCATATAATAAATATATAATATATAACAGAATATATATATATATATTATATATAATACTATAATAGTAATAATTATTATATATTATATAGTAATTAAAAAACATAATAGTATAAATATAATATATAATATATAAATATAATAAATATATATATAATATATATGTATATTAAATAATATATTATAATATAATGATATTATATATATAAAGTAATATATATCTAACTAAATAATATTATAGTATAATATAAATAAGTATATTGATAAATATATAATAAATATAATATATTAAAATATAAATAATATATAGTAATATATATATATACCTTATATATATATATAATATATTAATTATATAGATATATATATATATATATATATATATATATAATAATATATATTATAATATATATATATATATATAAATATATTATATATAATCTATATACATAATATATATAATGTAATATATAAATATAAATATCATAATATAATAATAATATATAAAATTATATATATATAATAATATATATATTATATATAAATAATATAATTTATATATAATAAGTAGGATATATAATATATATATAATATATAATACATAATGCAACTATATAATATATATAATATATAATAATATAATATAGATAGATATAATATATAATAGTATTATATATATATAGTACTAAATAAGAATTATATATATATAATAAAAGAAATATATTATATATAATATATAATATTAGATATATATATAAATATATATAATAATATATTATATATAATGTATAATATATAATATATATGTATATAGTAATAATAATAAAACTTTAACCTTAGAAAAAACTTTTTGCTTTTTATTTATTATCTTAATAAATATATATATATTATATAGATATATATAATATAATAGTATATAATATATATTATAGTAGTACTTATATATATATATAATATATATATAATATAAATAATATAATCTATAATATAATTACTAAGAAGGGTATACGGGCTACATAAGCTGAAATTCGTTTCAACACATGTTGTAATGATTTGATTTTTATAATTTTGGCCCTTGAAACTTTTAAATTTTTATGGTTTTAAATGTTGTAAATCAATTTTATTGACTTTTTTTATTCGTGAATTTGTATGGGTGTAAAAGAGCGTTATATTTTTCGTACCAAATTGATTACATTCATTCATCGACGAAATTTTAATCGTTAATACGATTTAAACTTTTAACATTTACGGTTTAAATTTAGGTTTAAAGTGGTGTGAATAATTTTAACCTGATTTCACGTTTGTTCGCTTTTTTTTGTCTGTTGTTGGTTTTGTGGTGGTTGTATGTGCATGTAAGATGGCAGCTTTGCACAGCGCGGGCTTACTATCGACTTAACTAACATCCGTGGCTTGCAATCTAAACTCTGCAATCCGGTGAATACCACCTCTCTAACTCTAACCCTAACATTTTGCTCCTGTCTGAGACCCAGATGGCTTAGAATTCATCCTCTAACTCGTTTAAATATGGTCAACTATAGACTTTATTTCATAAGTTGTCCGTTCTGAAAGGGTGGAGTATGTGTCTTATGTAAACATATAATCACTCCTGTACAAGTCTTAGAATCATCGAATCTCCTAACTTTCGATGTTCTGTGCTTAAACTTTCTTCCTCTAGCACAGATAATCTATGTGTTTTCTGCTACTTGTTCACCTAACCAAGAACAGATTTTCAAAAGCCTTTTGTGAATATCTGTTACAACTGTTCACGAGACGTTATGATCTTCTCATCCAAATACTGAGTGTCCTCTATTTGGGGATTTCAATGTACAAACAACTGAGATGGTTGGGTCCTCTCAAACGATTTAGGTGGTGAGGAGGTCCGGAATTCATTCATGCTTCCTCAAGCGACGCTGGAGCAACAATTAGAAGAACACACACACATTCCGGAATGAACCCACACCAATTCTTGAACACACTGACCTATGTTCACCACTAGTTCCTTCTCTCTATAAATACACCACCTTCGCTCCTATCGTAAATCGTGACCAACTAACCTTATAATCGTCTAAATTTAATGACTTCTCCTCCAAACAGTTTCCCTCCTACCCTACGCGTTTTTCTGGCACTTTCAATCGGGCCCATTGGGTTGCCTTACGTCGCTTCTACACTAACTATATACGGAATACTTTTGGACTTGGTGACTGCTTTCGGTTCGCCGGATAAGGGAAAGAACTGTAATCGTGGGATGAGCTAGGTTCATTCCTTCGTCGACTTAATATCTTCTCTCCTCATAATCCGATGGTTTCTATAGGTGCTTGTCTCTGGCCATTCAAGGCTAGAAGACAGTGGCTAATCGGAAGAAAAATTCCCGTTCTCCTGATCATTCTTGCTATATTTTCCATCAGCTAGAAATCGTTGCAGGGATACTCTTGCGACGATCAAACGCGAATTTCCATGAAGATCAGAAAGGGCGGTAACCTCTAAGGTTCTCCTACTGAAAATCTTTCTGGGCCTCTGCCAAAAACATCTCTAACAACTTCTGTTAACTGCCTTTCCTATCTATTCGATTTCTGAGGTTTCTGTTGCTCAATTTCTCTAACCTGAGCAACAAGGCCAATCATCTTGGTCTCCTATTTTCCTCTAACTCAACCCTGGACGATTCGGCATTCCCCCTCCCCTCCTCCTTCTCCTCCAGGTGGCCTATGCCTTTGCCTGTGATTATATTATGTCGGGTGCGATGGACTGCCTGAAAGCTATGAACGTGTAGCGAAGGCGGGCTGGACCGGATGGCGGTCCCTCTCCGGATTTGTGAGGGAAATTGCCTCCGTGACTGCCCCGCCCATGCGTTCAAACTATGATTCTCCATCATGTTTCGCAAAATCTAACACTTCCCACTGTGGGAAGGGCGCCGACACGGTCCAATGCAAAAATCTTCACAACTCATTACAATTCTGCTCTCCCGTATTTTGAGCTTCGAGAATTGCCAGTCTCGTCTTAATTCATCCGATCTTTCTCGCTGATCTGGATAGGATTTTCCGGGTGAGTCCCTGCAATCTTTTGACCAATTTAATGTCTTTAAAAACTGCAACTTATACAAAGTCTCCCTCTCTAAAACACTTCCAACTTTCCACATCCTCTTTCGATGGTTCTCTCGTCTCTTCCTTTGACAATATAAAAACATTCCTTGCCTTAACATAACACAAAAAAATGTTTTCTTTGAAACCTTACATCACAACGGTTGCTAGGGCGTCATCAAAGAGGGAGTTCTGTTTAGAACTGCGAGACTTTCCTCTTCTCAAGTTGACCCAGCTATACAAGGGCCTCATCCGCCTTGTATGGAGTACTCTTCTCATATCTGGCTGGCTCTGGCCACCAGGCTTTTGGACAGGGTCCAGTCAAAAGCCAAAAGACTTTATAAACTGTTCCGAAGTTTCCACTGCGCGATGTTGCTATCTTTGCGGCGCGATGTTGGTGCTTTATCTCTCTTTCTATAGGTAACGCAAGGCTAGGTGCTCGTAGGGAACTTGTCACTCCGCTACCACCACTCTTGTACGACGACCCCGTAAGCACTAGGGTGCTGTGTCTGCGCACGAAGTTTGTGTGATATATGGTAAACTCCAGGCTATTCGGTGCGTGCTTCCTCCTTTTCTGCCACCTCTGTTCTGTGGGAATTCTCTTCCATCTTTCTGTGTTTTCCTGCTGAATTAATCTCCCTCACTTCAAAGCCTGTGTCTGTGCTCATGTGCGTAGAGTTGCGTTAATGGTGGAACTTCCTGAGCGTGCAACCAACCCCTCCTTGAATAAGCTTTGCCCGTAGAGTGGTGGTGACAGCTGTAAATATATATTTATATATTATATATATATAATATATAATATTATAATATATATAAATGATATATAATAGTAAAATATGTACAGAAATAGAAGAGAAATCTTACTACTACAATTATATTATTAGGGTTGGCCAATGCTCCGGAGTGGCCCATTGAGGTGCGGTGCGCGGTGCGAGCTGTAAATGTCGGGTGCGGTGCGGTGCCGGTGCGAAATTTTTTAGTTACTGGTGCGGTGCGTGCTCGGTGGCGAAGCTTTTGGTGGGTGCGGCTGCGCGGGTGCGGAACTTTTGGGTGCGGTCGGTGCGAGCGTGCTGGGCCTTTCAGATTCAATTTTAAAAATTCGTAAAACAAATATGAACATAATATAAACTATAATTATATATATAGTATATTATATCATATAATAATATATAGTTAGTATATATATACTTATTATATATAATATAAATATATATATAGAATATATATATAATAATATATATAATAATATTATCATATATATTATATATATTTATATTAGTGATTTCAATCATGAGATAATTAATTTATCATCTGAATAAACCAAAGTACGTTTGCATAGAACATTTAGCCCTATCAAAGATGAATCAAACGTAAGGTAGATAAAATGACGTCTTCAGAGTGCCTCAGCCTGGAACGAATACCAGTGCAGCTTACTGGAAGTCCTTCAAGCTCATGGAAGTGGGACTGTCTGTTCAGAAACATTCACAAAATTCTTTGCAGGCCAGAACATTACTAATGGAAAACTTTTTTCGACTGCTATGAGAAAACTGGGGTAAATCAGATAAAAAAAATGCCGTTTGTGTTATTTCTAAATCATAAAAGCCTTTCAATTTAAAAGAAGGGCATTTAAGACGAGAATCATATACCACTTTGACAACGAATAGAAAAGAAATAAAAAAGTGAAAATGGATACGGTTCTAAGTTGATCTTATTTAAAAAGCCAATTCCTGATCAAAGTGAAAAAAACGAGGTGATGAATGTCCATAAGGGAACAAAATCAATTGATCAAGCTATGGTGGAATGGGTGGCCGCTGATCTGATGTCATTTTCGATCGGTAGAATCTCCTGCTTTTTGTAAGTATTTAGTTATTGAATTATTTTTTTTTTCTTGAGTAAAATATAAAATCTATGTTTTTAAAGTTTAATTTTAACTTTTATAATATATATATATATGGATGATATATATTGTATATATATATAAGTAATATAATATATATATATTATAGTATATATATTATATATAAATTTATATATATTAGTTATATATATATATATTAATATATAGATATATATAAATAATAATAATAAGTATTATATTATATATATATAATATATATAATAATATATATATATATATATATATTATATATATATATAGATATATATATATATATAATATATATATATATATAGTATATATATAGTATATTATATATATATAAATATATAATATAATATATATATATATATAATATAGTAAATATATGACAACTTAACTTAACGCGCAACGCGGAACGGGAAACGTCCAGATTTTCAAAAAAAGAATTTCACAGGTAGACCCTATGAAACGTAAATAGAGATGTTTCTAGGGCGGAATGGATTTTTTTTTAGGTAAGGTTAGGTAGGTTAGATCTAGATTAGTTCAAGGACTTCAGTGAATAACTAGTTTCTTTAAATTAAATTAAAATAAATAATTGGAGTCATCTTTTTTTTTAATTTTATTCCTAAATCATAGAAAAAGATGAGTTTAGCTTCTTTCAATAATCAGGATTTTTTTTAGAAAATAATTGAAATTCTTTATACCTACTAATACTAATTTAAGTTTTAATACTCAACATTGTCCAAAAAAATATTTGAAATGAAAGAAATCGCTAATATCCTCAACGAAAAGTTTTATCAGAAGGCAATCCCGAAAGAGCGTAGAATAAATGTAGCTATTTTGAAGACTACAATATTAGCTCCCAATCGGGCAGTTACAAGGATCTGTTTTTATGCTCTCTTCAAGCAATAGATCTCAGTACATTTCCAAACGTATTTCGTCATTTGCTGGAGAAAGGTTTAAATACTAAAAATATCATTGGAAAGGGCATGAGCTCATCACAGTTCTACCCATGTTGGACTTACCCTTGCAGTTAATTCTGAAAAAGTATAATGCTTTTAGTCCTTAAACCCTCTGACAGTCCTTTCATTCTCAAATTTCATGGCATTTAACAATACCCCCCCCCACACACACATATATATATATATATATATATATATATATATATAGTATATATAATTATATATATTAGTATAACGATATATATATATATATTATATATCATACTACATTAATTATATAATATATATATATATATATATATATATATATATATATATTCAAAAGTATTCATTTTTCACATCAATAATTAAACACCAGAGCATGACCTAATATTTTTTCCTCACACCGAATAGATATCATTGGAAGTATTCCATACATCTCAATTAATTTTGGGATTTATCTAGAAATAATTAAATTCTATTCTATGGTTACATTATATATTAAATTAAAATTTGACACATACACACACATACATTACTATTATAATATATATAATACCTACCTATATATATATAACATATAAATACCATATATATATATATACTATACGAATATAACTATACTATTCCGATGAAATACTATACTAAATATAACTATACATTATATATAAATATATAATAATATATACTATAGCTATATATATCATCCACTTCTTCCCCATGACTGGGCAGACCCCAAAACGGTCCTGGTTAAGGTGAAGCAAACCCGTTAACATGCACTGGAGACAGAATTAGAAGAAAGAATATGACGCAAGTCAAAGGAGCCCAGTCTTACCTTCCTCTTTATACCCTTTAGTGAGAACTCGCCATAGGTGGCAGTCAGAAAAAATCCACCCTAGAGCTTCACGGACAAGCGACGGACCCTTCAATATGCATCTCGATCAATGCAGCGTTCATGCCTTGCCGCCCAGCGGAAGCTGCAAACCATCCCCCTCACAAACCTCACAATTCATTCCTAATTATGCATCTTTCTTCTCGCCCCTGCCAAACTCATATTCCTCTCCTCCAGGCATTCCTTACTGACTCAATTCACTTTTATCTTCGGTCTTCCAACGCCGGTCGGATTCCCAGCCGGATCGATTCCCAAGGCACACCGTCAACTATAATCTAATTAACCAACCGATTATTCATCCATCCTTTCCACATGACCAAACCATCGTAATATACTTTCATTCATTCTCTCATTTACTCTTTTCTTCACACCACACTACTCCCTAATGCGTTCACTCCTCATTTTATCAATTCTTCTCAAACCTAGCATGCCCCTAAGATTGTCTATTTGAACACATTGTACTTTAGATCTATACCTCTTATTCCAGACCATAGCTTCACTACTTTACATTAACACAGGTAACAACATACCCTCATGTAAAACTCTAGCGCACTCAAGGCTTGGCCCTTTACATTCACCAAGGATTTAATTGCTCCAGCCACCTTCCTACCATTCACAATTTATCTATTACGTTCCCTTTTCATCCAACATATATTCTAAATATTTAAACTCGGACACTTGTTCCAGTTGCTCACCATCCAACATAGCTTCACACCGAGGACTCTTCTCATACACAACCATAACATTACTCTATATTTCTATCTAGCTAATGTGTGTGTATGCAAGAGTTGACTCGGCGGGCTAAAGCGCTGTTTACGTACAGTTTGGATTCGTGTTTTACATCTCGATACTGGCCTATGTACGGCAGAATGCGAAATGAGGCTCGAACCTGAGAAATACTACCTGAACGGACACAAAGAATGCTATTTGTGGAAGATTTTCTGTAATTAATTAATCACAATTTACGGCAAGGAGAATTGTTACACTAATCTCGATATAAACTCCTCACTATAACATAATAAAACATATACAGCAAAACACCCTATTATAAAATACAATAACACGTTCTCTATCTCCTTCTAGTACGGAATGTTCGCCAATCATTGCTCGAAACCATGCTCATCGATGGATAGGGCATCTTGATTAGGTTGAGCCGAGGGAGTGGTTGCTGTCAACCTTAATTATCTATGTGATATTTCCACTTGGTCGAAAAAAAAACATTAGAACACACATTCCTCGGACTATACTACTTACTGCGGTAAATGAAAGAGATATAAATTATATCATTTAAGAGATATAATATTCCGTGGTAACTGGTAAATATAATACAGTATATATATATTATATATATATTATATATATATATCATAAGTATATATATATTATATTATATAATATTATATATATATTATATATATATAATATATATACTATAGATATATATATATATATGTAGTAATAATAATATAATACGTATATATATATATATATATATATATATATATATATATATATATATATATATATATATATATATATATATATATTTATATATAATATAAATATATTATAATATATATATATATATATATATATATATATATATATATAGTATATTAGAGAAAACGGAATAATTTGTTTTTCAGTAATCGCGAATGATAATGTGACTAAGAATATTTATTCTTAATATTTGGGAATGCGCATATATTTTTTAATATTCGTGATTACAAATATGAATGAGAATTCTTTTCTTATATTCACGAATGCAAATATTACAGATTGTCAATAATTTGCCACTTTTTATACTATATCTGGAATAATTGTTTGTTTTGTAAGAGTTCAGCCATATAAATTTGAATGAATAATATAGAATAAATTTCCTTTTCCATGATGTAGATGATGGTGGGACACTCTTATACAAGCATCTCATCAATCTTTTTTCCACAACCGTATGCCCTTTTAATCAGGAAAACAACTTTATCAACTTTATAGGCCTACAGTTGATATCATAATCAATAGTTGAAATCATTGATTTGAAGGTTGTTATTAAAAAAAAAAAAAAAAAAAAAAAAAAAAAAAAAAAAACTTTCAGCTCTCTCAGCATTTAATCTGCTACGTTTTCATCATAGATTAGACAGGTTCCACTAAAGCGAAGTTTAGGGCAACACTTGCTGGCGGACAAACAAGCTAAGACTTAGTCCTTGCTAACTGTGAAAGATCAGTATATTTCTTCGCAGATTTGTTTCATCAAACACTAGGATCTTCGTTAAGGCGGCTCCACACATGCGGAGTTCGTAGAACTACTTACCAAACCCCCATGTGTGTATGGGTCATATTTGGCAAAGCTTTGCTCATTAGCTTGATTTGCCAAATACACAAATCTTTTCCACAAGCGATGGAAAAGATTGTGTATTTGGCAAACCCAGCAAAAAGAGAAAGAAGCTTTGCCAAAAATGCACATACACCACATGGGTAGAGTGTGTGTGACGGTAAATTCGCTTGATGAGGAAAAACACACCAAATGCAAACGCAAATTCAAGGGTTTGACAAACTTCCCAATGTGTGGAGCCGCCTTTAGGAAATATCTAATACCTACTTCGACTAAACTCGTTGAAATATATTACTCTACCTATTTTAAGTAATTGACATTCAAGATGGCCGGGTGACAGTGGGCATGATTGTAAGAGCGGTTGAAGAAGGCAAAGTGTACCTATCTTTTTTTTCCATGAACTATTTCAGACCTGTAATTGAATTTCTTCACATTTTTCGGCTTACTTTAACTTTGACCTTCTCAGTGAAAAACTGGAAATGGAAAATTTTGCTTTGTATTTAGGGTTCAAAACGTAGCTTTGGAATATGAAATCAAACCTTTTATTAATTTCTCTCAATAAGGTCGCTCTAATCACCTTTTTTTCTTGACTATTATGTGAGGATACGAGTACTTTTTTCATAGTCGTTAGTCGTTAGTCGTTAGTCGTTACGAGAGAAATGACGTCAGCAACAAATAACGATTTTTAGCTGATTACCAAGGTGATATCTTCAAAGGGTTGGAGTTCAGTTATACAGTTAGTTAAAATAGAATTGCCGTAGGATTTTAAGATATTTATTTTATCATTAGAGTAGAGAGGCTGTACAAGCAGATAGGTTCATTACGTTCTTCCATCGTAATCATCATTTGCAGAGTGTTTTACAACGTGGGGTAACATCAAGTATTACTAAAAGTAGCGAAAGATTAATTCTGGACTGTTTATTCTTTAGTTCTTCTTGACCCATGGTTGAATGATCAAAATGTACGGCAACTAACATGCATTCTGTTGCTATGAAGGACACTCATTATTGCCAGATCTGTTACTCTTTCCTCCGCTGTAAAATTGAAAAAGTATGTTTTGAGCCTTATCGGAATAGAGATAATCTTTCTAGAGTACACGATGTGAGTTAGATAGATGATAAGATCCTTAACTATCCAAATGTGACTGAATAGATCAATTTTATTTACAAAATTCGTAAAATTTTTAATAGATATATAAAAGGAATCCTTTTACTAAGATTGGTAAGTTGGGATCTTTGGCTCTCAAACCTGCTGTCTTACTGGACTGAGAAATCATTAAGAAAAGGAGTTGCTTGCTTTATTTCTTTTTGTATTACATTGATCCAGAGATGCGGCATACTCATTTCTTAATTAACAGAAACCCGAAGTTCTATTGCAATTTTCACAATGCTCGAAATGTTTACATCAATGTTGGAGCCAGAAGGTACCTTTCAAAACAAGCATAATATTTTCAGTATGACTAAGAGCAGTTGGTGTCACTAATGAAGAAGATTGTAATATACCATATAGTGGAAGAGTGAAAGACTGGGGCTTTACCCCTCCTGAGGAGTGGTAATTGACCTCTTACATCCCTTCGGTGATGACCCCTTAAACAGGGACTTCCAGTAGGGAAAAGACGAATTCCTATAGGAATTTTATGAAAGAAATAATAAACGTATAAAATTTAATGCTAGTATCCTTGTTTTCAGGGAGAAACATGTTTCCAGTTAGAAGCTATTTATAAATATGCGCATAATTCACAGGAGGCCATTTTTTTCGATTAGAATTAACATCTTAGACATTCTACCCCCTTCTCTGATTTACAATCATCATTCAAGTGAGTCTCATTCAAGCCTTAACAGTTACATCTCAGTGTTTGATATCATCATATAATGACTCATCATTACTTGTATTATCAATTGAGCATTACTATTCTCTAAATAAAGGCAAAATATTATGTATTTAAACTATTCATCTCTCTCTATCCTTTTGTGCAAAAAACGGATGAAGTATCCACTGTGGACTCCCGAGAAACTTATAGAAGATGAAGTATCAAACATTGAATCATTTAAGGTTAGCATTATGACTAGTATTTTTGTTATAGACTATGTTAATATTTTACCGCCTCAGAACTTTGATATTCTTGTTCTAGCTGAACGTATGAAAAAGAAGATAATATTCCCAGTCTGTGTGAAATTCCCCTGAAGAGTGTTGTGAGAAATACAGTCATAACGAGAATGAGAACAAGCTATCGATGGTGTACACACTACACCTAAATTACAACTGACTAAAGATGGGGTGTAATATTCTCAAAATATTTGATGTTTGGCCATTTAGAAAGAAATAGTTCTTGCATGAGGGGTATGTCAACCATTTCTTAAAAATAAAAACAAATATTAAAGTCGTCTTCACTCAGGCTTCTCCTCTAACTTAACAAAATTAGACAACAATACAAGACTTAACATGTATACCTAATTAGGAACAATCGGAAAAACTGATAATTTTACTCAAGTTTCAGCCCATCAATTACTGCTAACCCAACCTAACCTAGCATAACATAACAAAAATACTTAACATGCTTACTCTAACGTACCTTAAATTGTAAATAACAACCATCATTTTCTTATGTTCCAATCATATCAATACCGTTAACATACCCTAACCAAACAAAATGACTTACTATGCACACCTTACTACATCATAACCTGACAAAAGTGAACATAACCAGATATATCTAACATTTTGAACTATGAATACCTGCTAACATTATCAAAGTTCTTAATCTAACAAAGATATCTAACCTAACATTAGCCAGAAAAAATTAACCTAACCCTACTTTTTCTATCATATCATTAGCAGATAGCATTGTAATATCTAACAAAACTTAACATTTCCAAAATAAACTAGTATAACCTAGTCGATCTATCCTACTGAGCTACGAATAAATGTTAACATGAACAAAGTTCCTAAATATTATTGAAACTTTATTTTCTAAACCTCAAAACATATCAAACAAACACTGTATTCATCACTGAATCCTAATGTATTATGGGAATGACGTCGTTTCTATAACGTCATACATTGTATATATGTATTTAATTTTCTTTCAAGCTGGAACAATATTTTCATTATATTTTCTTTTTAAACTGTAACTTTAATAATATTTGTATTTTTCTTTTTGACATTGACTAAAAATTTTCAAAGTTTAAATTTTTAATAAAAATTTGTTTCATTTTTAAATTATTATAAAGCTTTAAGAAATTTTATTTTTGCCAAATTTTAAATTTTTTATTAAAAATTTGTATTTAATTGATCCTAATGCAGTAAAACAGTAACGCAATTGCAATCAATAAAAACACAAATATTTAATAAATATTTTAAAATTTTACCAAAATTTAAATTTAAAATAAGAAAGTTACTGTAACTGACACTTCCCACAGTCATAAAGTGGAAAAGGTAATGAGCAATATATATATATATATATATATATATATATATACTATAATATATAATATATATAAAATATCTCTCATAATGTCTCAAACTTTCACATCTATAGAAGGAATCAATGGAAAATATATATCCTGCTTTAGCTTACAATTTTAACCTGCGTATCACATCTGGTATTTTCCTTGATTGTCAGTTACTAAATGGGTGACCACACCTGACTCTGATATGCCCACGATGGTTGAAATATATATCTGTGAGTCCCAAAGTAAATGAAGACAGTTTAGTAAAGAGATGTTCTGTGTCATCGTTTGTTTAGAAGGGGCATCTTTGACAGTAAAAGGAAGAAGTATTATAATATATATGCTTATATTCCTGAACGAAGGGTGGTGCCCAGGGCGAAGACTGGACAGCATCACTGATTTGACGATCCAAGCACAGATCTGTGGGAGATATTTCGGTTGGCATGTTTGAAGTACGGTGTTGATTGGATATTCAGAGGCCGCTTTTGTGTTAATTGGGTGTGGATGTGTTTGATAATATAATAGATGTGTCTGGGGGTGGAGGAGAAAGCGTATTGGACATCGCAGGGACTATTCGTTTGAGAGGTTTTTGCTGTAAAATTGGTAGCCTATCATGTCGAGATGGGCCTTTATTGGAAAGATTTCTTTTTCTGTTTGTAAGTGATGGAAGGGAGTGGAGGGAAGAAATCATGCTATTACTCTCAAAGCTCTGTTTTGAACAATTTCCAGTTTTTGGATGTTGGTCTTTAATATTGTGATAGCCCAAGCGGGCGATGCACAGTTTAAGATGGGGCGGAGATGTTGTCTGGAAACTATTGTAAAGGACACTTTGTGTTTGCCAAAATTTATTCCTGTTAGCGATTTCTCACATTCAGTTTATGTGTGGCTTTGGATGAGATGTTGTGTTATGTGGAAGAGTGAATGCAGGTGTGCAATCGTAAAGTTAGCCCCGAGGATGGCGGGTTTCTATATGAGATGGAAGTAAGTCTGTGTCTTGAGAAGAGGAGAGAATTGTTGGAATGGGTAGATAACCTGTTTTTTAGTTGGGATGTTAGTAGTGTGATAGAAAGAATTTTGTGGAGAGACTGTCATTTTGTTTGTGGTCAGCCATTGCTCACGTTGGTTTATATATTGCTGTAGTTCTGTTCTTGCTGCATTTATAGAAGGGCCTTTGAGCTGTGATTGTGATGTCGTTTGCGTAACTACTGATATTTACCAGAGACAGGCCGGGATGTGGGTCAAACAGCCTCCGTTGTGGCAAGTTCATGCAATAAAAGATTTAAATAGTGTTAGGGGTTGATTTATTATGGAGGCCCTGGCGGGGAACCTATGTTTATAATTGTATGTTCGACAGAGGTGTGGCATCCTGGTATGACTCCGGTGTCAACAACAAACCAAAGACTGTTTATTATTTTATGTCATGCTGGCTATATTTCAGTGCTTAGTACTTTGTCCATTAACAGGTGACGTTAGACCGTACTCAGATGCCCTTGTTATTCTATCTGCATTTGGGAAAGTGCGCAAGGGTGCTAAGTTTTGGTTATAACTGATGAGGGACATATTCCTCGGGAGGTTGCGTAGAAGTGCTAGTGGTATGGAGTGTTTTTGCTTAAAACCGTGTTATATTAGTATATTATATTATATATTATATATATATTATATATATATAGTATAATATACTATATATATATATATATATTATATATATATAATAAATCGGCTGAATAAATCTGTTTTTTCAAGTCAGTGGCAAAAAATTTTGTCCCATGCTATTCGACGTTTTAAGCGCGAGGCTCTTGGACGCCTAACCTATAAATCCAGTTGAAATATATCAATGATTAGTACATGTTTCATTTATAATAGAGCGGTTTTCAACGCTTCAATTGGCTTATTCAACCTGCGTTTGATCGGCGTCGGGAAAACGCCGCATTTAAAAGCGGCTTGCATAGACTGGGGCCGTTAGAATATAATATATATATATTATAGAAGTTATTAGTATGAAAAATAAATTAGACGAAACAGAAAAGGCTAAAGTTTTATATATAAGACGTGAGTATAATACTATATATATATATATTATATATATATATAATATATATGAGTATGTGCGTATGCACATATATTTTAACACATAAAAAGGTGAATAATGGAGAATGTATATATAATAGTATATATAATATAATAATTATCACTCTCCTTGGTGCCATTAGTTGCGCTCTCTAACGAGCGATCTTTTAGCGAGCGTTGAGAATTATGCGTATTAAAGTGATTTTGAATATCTACTGTTTTATATATTTTCAAAGTGAGTCAATATTATTTCAAAGCAATACAAAATCGACTTCCAACGCTGTCACAAACGCTTCACAAACGTCGGCGAATGTAACTTTTGTGTTCGTATTCGTGTTCGCGTTCGTGTTCGTGCTTGTGTTCGTGTTCGTGTTCGTGCTCGCGTTTGCGTTCGTGTTCGTGTTCGCGTTCGCTTTTGTGCTCGTGTTCTTGCTCGTGTTCGAGTTCGTGTCGCGTTAGTGTTCGCGTTCGTGATCTTCGTATTCATGTTCGTGAATGACGAGGTAAATATTTGTTGGAAATTGTAATATTCAATTCCAATAGGATGATAGACAAAGAACAATTTAAAATTAAATTCCAATTTAATTCCAATTTAAACCAAAGTTAATTATAAGTTATTACCAAAAAATAATCTCCTTGAATATTCCTCTAAACCCTTTAATTACTGTACTAGGGTTGGCTGAACACCGGAATTTACCGCACCTCAACCGCACCACGAACCGCACCGCACAAAAAAAAAATCATTTTTGTCGCACAGCACCGCACCTCTTTGCTTCAATGCGCACCGCATCGCAACACACCAAACATCACAGTTTTATAATTTTTTAAAATTGAACAGCACCGTAGACTCACTGGAATTATGTACCGCACCGTCAGCTCAAAATATGGATTAGTGTACACTACGCACCGCACCAACCCTAATTCAAATGCGGATTTTTTAATATTTTACGGACGTTCCCCAACTGTAGATGCAGATGCGATCTTTTAATTTATACATTTATCTATTAATTGAAAAATTCTAATTCTTGTGAAATGATAGTGGTGGCGTAAACCTCTCCAACCCACCCACACCTCACATCGGCAACACACTACCTCACCCCAGTCACCACCTACCCTTTACCCTACCCCCACTCCTCCTCTACATACTAAAATAGTAAGTCGTGAGTTTACGAGAGCTGTCAGAAGCCAGTGTGTATGCCCAACACATCAGCTATGTATACATATATATTTGCTTGTGATTCTTATGGCAAACGATATCGACAAAGACGCTAACCTCTACAGGAGCGATAAATACGCTCTTCTATTTGCTTGACGAAAGCCAAGATTATGCCAAATTGAGACCAATACTTCCAATGATGGCGTTAAAAAACTCTCATAATAGCGCCTATATATGTACAATTATATTAATCTATTCAGCTGATCATATGTCTCGCTGATCAAAGGCAGTAGTACGCGTTAAGTTTTTCTCTTTCATTGGGTACCTTAAGGAGAGACTGATGTATGATACAAGAATTTCGATTTGAAAGATTTTTAGATCGCTGATAAGAGGGATGTCATGAGAGGAGTTTTGAGGATTAGCAGCAAGAGGAATGAGGCTAGAGAAGAGAGATCGACGAGGAGAGTAGAGACGAGAGAGAGATCGAGAGAGAGTACTAGAACATAGTGTACGAGAAGTCTGGAAGAAAGAGATGAGAGAGTAGAGAGAAGATGTAGAGAGAGAGATAGAGTGAGCAGAAGGATCTGAAGGAGCACGAAAGAGAGACAGGAGTGATGAGATGGAGAGAGAGAGACGAGAAGAGGAGAATGCGAGTTGGGAGAGGGAGAGGAGATGAGCACAAATGAATTCCAACAATCGTAATCTATAAAGCTTTTCAATATTTAATACTCAAATTGACGTAACCTTTGTGTAATTTCCTTGATAGTTTAAAAATTAAATGATTGCGTATTCCCTACAACACCAAAATTTAAGAAAATAAAAATATTATAATTTACGCTAAAATGTTCAAAAATATTAAAATTAGTCATCTTCTATAAAGTCCTGAACGGATTATGCTTTTTAACAGCCTCATGCTTGTTATATATATAGTAGATATATATATATATATCTATTATATTATATCTCGGTATAATTTAAGATATTTATTGGTAATCATTGAGTATAGTAATATATTTATACGCCAATGAGTATCCTATAGTGTAATACGTATGAGTATACATATATACTTTGAGCTTTTGTGACTCCGCCAGACTTTCCTCCTATGAGGAAGCGGGGCGATACAGAAGTGTTGTGCCCATCACAAGCGCGGCCGTGATCCAGTAGATCCGTCATTATGAATGAGTATATATATATAATACTTTATATATATATATCATATGTATATATATGTATCTTATATATATACTATTATATGTAGTATAACATATATATATATATATGTATAGTAATATATTATATCTATATATACCGGTATTATAATATATAGGTTATATATAATATATTATATATATATTCTATATATATATATATATATATTATATATATATATATATTATACAGCCTATATATAGTATATATATGAGTATGGACATATAGATATGTTAATTTATATTATTATATATATATATATAATATATATATATAGTGATAACTATATATAGTATTATTATATATATTTACATACATAGATTTCCGCACTATATTATATTTATTATTATAATATATAATTGAAGTATATATTATTAATTGATATATATGATAATGTATAATATATAATATGTTATTTATATAATATATGGGACGTCTCTATATTATATATAATTATGCGGATGTTCAAATACTTGCAACTCTTAAAGGGATGTTCCATGATCTGCTCTCTTCCTAAGAGCGCTCTTTTCTAGTCAATCTTTTTCCTCTATAAATACTAACGTCCTTTTCTATAAATAGGTCCTTTATTCCATCATTATACCTCCATTTGAGTTTGTCCATTCCCGTATTAAAACCAGTCCTTTTTGTGACCCATATCCTTATAAAGTGTGGGAATAAAGGATGAGTCTTGCGTTGGGCAATATATGTGGTGTTTTATCCAGCAAGCGCTTAATAATTAATCGCATTAGCCAATTTATGGCAAGATTTCTTCTATTTTTTAAGCATTTTTATTTGAATGACATCCAAATCATAAGATTCTTCCTCCATTTAGGTTGTTTTTTTTTTTTTTTTTTTTTTTTTGATTTTTATTTTTTTTAAAATTTACGCATTTTAACACCGAGTGAGTATTATTATAAATCTAAAAGGAAAATGAGCTTCTTGTAGCCAACAACTCCATACAAGACTCCTTTTTTTTTTCTGCTATTTAGTTAATTACATTTAAAAATTCCCTAAATATTTGCTGTATATCATCCTGCTGGACTACACTTCTCATCAATAAATTTACATCTGTTAGAAATCCCACTTTCTTTCCTACTTATCGAATCCTGATTTTATTATTCTTTTAATATAATTCGAATCTATATTACTTATTATATATATATATGTGAGTATATAACTATATATAATTGTATATATATGTGTACTAATATGTAGTGATATAGTAATATATTAATTTTTATATTATGTGATATATATGTATAATTATAATATGATAATATATAGTGATATATATATACTAATAATACTATATATACAGTGGGCGTTCCAGAAAATTTTTATCTGGGTGGGGGGGCCAAAAAAAAATCGTTCCTTTATGTATTTAGTAATATTAAGTAAAAATAGTATAATACTAATAGTATAATATATATATATAGTAGTATATATATATATATATATAGTATAATATATATATATATACTATAGTTAATATATATATATACTATATATATATCATATATAATATAGTGTATATATATATATATATAATATGATATGATATCATATATATATATATATATATATATATAATTATATACTGATATTAATACTATTAAATATATTATATATATATATAATATATTATATATAATAATATATATATTAATTATAATATATAAAGTGGATGGACCCAAAATATTAAATTCCTATAACGAAAAAATGGGAAGAATTTATATGAATTACTAAAATCATCCTTCATCAAAAATTAATGTAAAATTTTAATTGCCTGACGTTAGAGAGTGGAGCGAAGTCTCCAGAGATACATCTTCATAAGTTATTTATTCAATATATTCTATGTATGTAGAGGAGGCAAGTTCAGTAAGTCTGTCATTCATATCCAATAGTATTTCTCAAGTAGGTTTTCAGCTTCCTTTCTTACTGAAGCAAATCTAAACACGGGTAAAAATTACCCAAGTATTATGCAAACAAGAATGTAAATATTGAAATTGTGACTGCGAACAAGAAACTAGTCCATTATTGCTCGATTTTTTGGGTGACCGCTGCTGTGATGGTCCCATTTTCAAACTTCCATTAAATCCCATTCTGCTTTTACTAAATCTTCATTTGTGATATCGATATTGTACTTCCTTGTAAAAATATTACACAATCTTATTTTATCTTCTCATAATGCCACATTACACCCGTTCGGTATATAAACAAATTGCAAGGTGAAAAAATTAAAAACCCTTCTCCTAATGCTGATTATAATAATCATCCAAAAATGGTATAAAAAATTTTATTTGTGCGGTAATAAGTCTGTGGGTCGGAAGTTAGGAATGTTGGGTCTGTATTTTTGTGAGAAATTTGTTATAATTTGATGGCCCCCTCCTACCATGCATATCTTCAATTACTCAGTTTCAATTCAGATTGCGCTTACACATTCTTCAAAAATTCAGCTGAAATTCTAATGTTGCATTTGCTCTAATTGTTTCAAGTTTAGTTTTTAACTAAACTGTGAACCTATGAGAATTTGTTCCTTGACAGCGCACGAATTATAATAAAACTTAATTTAACTTCTGCCTTTTATTTAATTATTAACGGATATGATACGCTTAAAATTTTTCAGTGTCTAGAAAAATTTCGGGGGCCATTGAGTGGCTCCCCCCCTGGCCCCCCTAATTACGCCACTATATATATACCATATATACAGTTCACTCACACTATATATATAGTATACCTCAAGTACCAGCTCACGTAAATATATATTAAGTATATAGCTACGTTATTATATATATATATATATGATAGTATATATTATTTAATATTACTAATACTATATATTAAATATTTACTTATATACTATATAAGTATATATATATATATATATAAGATAAATGTATATATAAATTATATAATAATATACCATCGAATATAATTAGTTACTTATATATATATATATATATAGTTATTATGTTAATATATTTATGATAATAATATTTTAAATTTATACTACAAATGATTTGATTTAATATATTATAATGCATATAATATATACTATATATTCAATATTATATACTATTATATTATATTATATAGTATATATATTCATTCATTCCTGATTAATTTGCAATGAACTTCCCAACTTCTACATCAATGGCTTTTAGCAGTTTCAACCATGTCTCATTTTGTTTTTAACTTCGTACACACTCTTCTTACAATCCTTCCCATGTTGTCCGGCTAATATAAAGGTCAAATATACAAAAACGGTCGTTCAAATCTTCTTAACAATAGCGTCCATTCTTTTTTGACTTTTTCCTTTGCTTCTTAATACCAATCATTTTCACACAACAAAACTTCCGATAGCAGCTACTCACAGGTATCTCAACTAAGTGGTGCTCAAGCTGACAAGTCTGTAATGTACTTATGATTTCTCTTTCAAATTATTTCTTCATATTTTTATAGAAGAATTTTGACAATATCTTATATATCCTCACATTTTTCTTTTTTTTTTCTCTATTGTTTTGTAACTTCTAAACTCCTAATGAATTAAAATCTTTTCTTTCTACCCTATTTCCCCTTAACTTTGCATCTACTAAACCAGTTTGATATGTTACGCTTCTACTCTTCTTCAGTAATATATATATATATCATATTATATATATATATAGTATATATTTATAATGATATTATTATATTATATATATACTATATATATATATAGTATATAGTACTATATATATATATGAATTATATATATAGTATTTAATAATATATATATACTATATATATATATACTATAATATATATATATAGATATATATATAATATATATATATTATATATATTTTATAGGGGACATTGGATGATGAGCACTACTAAGGAAAAAATTTAAAATAAGCAAAAATGGAGTAAATTTAAAGAAAAATTAAAACTTTAATGTATCCGAGATAATCTTAAATGAATTGAGAACAAATAGCAGCAATTCAAAATTTAAAAAGACTCAAAATTCCGCCAAAAAACAATTTATTATACAGAGTTTTTTAGTGAAATATTAGCTCCTTGACGCCTCAGGATGTATCCCGAACATGGTTGTAGTTCGGAAAAGAGCACTGTGAAAATACGTGTAAGAGATATACTGTCCTAATCATTCCTTACCTTTATTATTAAGTTATGGAATGGCAGGGCAATAGCGTTTCACATGGTTGGAGAATGGTAATTGGCAGCTCGTCAGAGAGTGTAAATTGTATATGATTGGAAAAAGGACAATTAGTGGATTGGTGCATAGTACGATCCTGCCTTAATTCTATCTTCTTAAATTATAAGAATAAAGGAATGTTATATTCCTTTGAGGCAATTTCTAATCGATGTTTCCTGAAGCTACTGACTCATTGCGAATATGCTTGCCTGCATTGTTGGCTAACTTGCCACAAAGACTGTTGATGTACATCGTGTCCTTCTTTCTCTTGGCCATCCGTTGATAGTGTGCATATACAATATACCTATATATATATATTATAAATATATAATAATATATATATATATATATATATATATATATTATATATATAAGTATATCGTATATATAATATATATATATATTATATATATTATTATTTATGGGTATATAATATAGCGTAAATTCCGCTCACCCATAAACTACAGCGCATTATAATACTCGCATTACCCCCTTTCGACCACTCAATTGTTGAATATAATTTTTGTGATCTATTCTCTATGGTAACCCAACACAATACTCAATGGATATTTTCAAAACAAACAACACATATTTGAATTAAATACTAAATGCATGTAGATGATATTAAATAATAAATAAAAAGTTCTAACATTACCACAAACGAAAAATATTTTTACTCATTATAATCATAGGACGCTTCTCAATTTTTATACGAAAAATGTGGAAAAATAATAAATTTGAATCAATCATCAATACTCAAAAGTACTCATTCGCCTGCTATCTCTCTCCTTTATAT
>JABUQX010120448.1:0-19296 GCA_015478945.1 Trachelipus rathkii | reverse complement strand
CAAAAGCAACCATTCTGCAACCACAGCCCTTACCTCCCTCACACAACACCATCAATTAATGGCTTCAACCAATCACCTTCCCCAGATCTATACTCACAGCAATATACATAAACAAAGCATTTGACCAAGTACGCATACACATCCTTATTCAAAAAAATCCTCCCCCCCCCCTCCTAGAAAATAATGACAAAATGGCTTTCAATTTCCTCACCAACCGTTTTGCAAAAGTCTTATACAAAAAACAACCTCTCCGATTCTATCAAATTACAAAACGGCGTCCCACATGGAGCCATTCTCTCTCCATTTTTATTCAACCTTTTCACTGCAGATCTGCCCACCCCAATCCACTACTTGACCAAACTTATCACTTATGTAGACACATCAGCTTTATTTCCCAACACCCAGACGTAAACACAGCCACACAACATACCCAAGAATATCTAAATTTAGAAAATTGGTTAATCTAGAACAGATGGACCGCATCCCCCCTTAAGTCCTCTATCACCCTTTTAACCACTGACCGTCATCAATCCTCCCTCCATCCCATAATTACACTGAACAACAACCCCCTTCCTTTAAACAAAACCCAAAAAATACTAGAACTTACCTACGACACCCACATGACGTTTTCCCCCCACATCGGCCAAATCACTTCCACAACGCAACTAAAACTAAACACCCTTCGAACCCTTTCCCACACAACTTCAGCGACAGGAAAACACACACTCACTACTATCTATAAACAACTTCTTAGAACAAATTAAACTACGCTTCCCAGCATGGTTCCAGCACTCTCAAAATCAAACACAAATAATTACAAATCTCCCAAATACAGCCCTCAGGATTATCACAGGTTGCACTAAAACACCCCATCCAACATTTACACGATGAAACCTTCCATCCTCCCCATTTCCACACATCTGGAGGATGGTGGGGACTCAATTCTATCAGGAAACCCGTACCCAACCCACCCTTGTCACAAATTCTCTCCAATCCCCTCGACAAAGACTAAAATCCCCCCCCCCTTCTTACCAGCTCAATTCTATTACAAACACTTACAATAATTAATTTCACCCCGGACCCTCCCAATAGCGTCATGGATTACACATTATCCATACCCACCTAACAAACACTTACCTCCAAAGCCGAAATAACAATTTATTAAACACCCTTCCCAAACCTTTCCTTAAAGAGAAATGCTGTCAGAGAGGACAAATGACCTCGCCAGAGGCAGATCAGCGTCACCACCCAAACTCATGCAATATAATATAGATTTAAGTTAGACAATGTCACCTCCTCCCCCTTTGCACCAGATGTCACAATTTTCTCAAAACAATAAAGCACCTCCTTCTGAGGTTGCCCAGGCTCTCGTCGCCCCGCGCGACTGTTCTTTATCCTTCTCTCCTCGACCTGTTTGAACCGCCCGGTGGCGTCAGCCGGCTTCCTGGAAGCAGTGTGGCCTTCCAATTAAGGTGGGCCAGGGGGCAGAAAGTTGTATATTATATATATATATATTATTATATATATATATATATATTATATATATATATATAACCTATATTATATATATATGATAATATATATATATATGGTATTATATAATTATAATATATAATAATTAACATACTCCATAACTAGGACACTTTCGCCAGTGGTTGTTTGGGTGTCTTTTGAAAATTTCAATCCCATCAAACCGATGAAGAGTTTCTTCCATATTGAGTCAAAAATCTGTGAGGATAGTAAATATTTCATTAACAAAATTTGGTTTTAGGTTTTCTAAATTTTCGGACATTTGTATAGAATTCAGAGTTTTTTTCTCCTGTAGAAAATATTAAATAACGTTCTTCATAAATGTTGTATCAAAATGTCACCTTATTTGAGTGAAAATATGAAGAAAATCTTATTAACTATTGATATTTAAGTACTGCTAATATAAAATTCAATAATTTGTTATGGTAGATTGGGTTTTAAAATCTAAAGAGGCTTTTTAACTGAACCTTGAAAAAATTATTTTAACTTATTATAATATATTTTAGAGGGGAAGGAGAGGAGAGAAAGAAAGAGAGAGAGAGAGAGAGAGAGGAGAGAGAGAGAGAGAGAGAGAGAGAGAGAAAGAGAGAGAGAGAGAGATTACAACAGGCATCCAAAAGTGGTTCCCATTATCCAATTTTCTAGTGGGTAGATCTCCTACATTTTTGTATAAGCAAATTAAATATTTTCTCTCTCAATTTATTTACTTTTATAGTTACTAAACAACGTTATTTTGTGAGGACTGGCAAGGTTAAAACCCTTGTTTTTGTTCATCGAAAGAAGAAAAGAAACCGGTTTTAGATTCAAAAACTGAGAAAAAATTGAGATTTTGCATAACCTGCTATGCAATGGCTTAAAGTATGTCCAGAAAATTTTTAGAAATGTTTTCATATGAGCTTACACAAATTTTACGATATAATATATTTTCTGGCATCGTCGCAAACTGGTCAAGAAGCAAGCGTAAGATAGGCTGTTCCTGTGAAGGAACATCTTGCTGCAACAACAACGTTAAAATGAAATATTTGTGTCGCATTTGTATGCGCCATAAAATAAGAATAAAAGACTTACCAGTCTTACTCAGCAAAGAGTAGTAATGAAAGAATTACACTGAAATCAGTGGTATGAGAGAAATTGACATTAGAATCGCTAGAGTCAATTGGATATGAGACATAAATTAGGAATGCTACGAAAATATAATAGGTCCTGAGATGACGAATATTGAACATAGAAAAGTAGCGATGATTTTTTTTTGTGATGCATTGAAACTGGAAAGGGAATTACGATTATGTGATTACACATATGGTACAGCCATTGCACGAACAGAAAGGTTAGGAGTTGTAAATTTTAAGCTTTAATTGTTAGTTTAGGTTAAAGAATATATATATTTGAGAACAAGATTTGTCCAATTTGAAAGAACCTTTTAAATAATTTTCTCCACAGGTATTAAAATCGGCATTGGTACAAAATAAAGGGCAGAATTGGAATCTAGATTTGCGGACATCAATTTATTTTTTTAAAAAGTTTTCAAGGTTGTGAAAATGTTCATTTACTTTTAAAATTTATCGATGAATTTGCAGTATCTCCCATATGAAAAAATAATTCCATGGTTGACCAAAGAAAAGTAATTTATTAAAATATAATTATCGTGAGCATCCAAGGAAAAAAAACTCCAAATTACTTGTGTATTTGCAAGTAAATTAATTAATTTGCCAAAACTTTCGGGTTTTTTAAGGTTGCTGATCAATACAACTAAAAAATCACGGTCGAATCGTGAACGAATTGAAACATACCTCTGTAAGCATGTATTACCAAGCAAAGAATAGCTAGTTATCCAGTCAGGGACTGATGCAAGAGGAGGAGGAAAAACGGTGTTGCCAGTCACTGATTGTATTGAATTTTTTATCTGCTGCCTGCAATACTGCTTGCTTAATTTTTTCTCTTGCTCAGCAGAATAGAGGGAAAATTGAAATGAAAACCGCACACTCATGCTTCAAACAATAATGAATTTCATGCAAAAATCTGGATAGAATATTCAAATTTATTTACGAACAATAAAATAGAAAAATTTTAATTGCCCTTTCAATTTGTTGAAAAATTTCTAACTATATCAAGATAGAACGTATCTTAAATTCAACAACTGTAATTAAGTTTATTGTAAATAAACATTTTGCCGCTTTATCAATGTGAAAATACCTTTGACTCTTTATATACAGTAGATATATTTGAGATGCTTCTATTTTAAAAGAAAAGTAACAGAACCGGCCAATACCTTCACCACTTTGCTATCTCTTTATATCTTTTTGGTAGCTCAATAAAAAGGTAATAGCTAAGTTTTCCAATTTTGGATGCCATTTCTCTGCACATTTAAACAAGTGAAACTGTCAGAATGAATGTTTTTCGAAAAATCCAATCAATGAAAATATATTGCCATAAAAAGGAAATCGATCATTTACATTCTTCCTAATTATTTACATATCAATCAAATGATAATTTATACCTCTTACATTTGTACCAAATATATCCATCATATAAAATTTTCTGGGAATATTTTAAACGATTCAAAATTTGGTTTATTTACTAATTTTTGAGCTTGTTCTTCATTTTTAACTAGTCGTACATCAACTCTATTTCTTACGTTTTGCATCGTTTAACCAAACACCGAGTTGTTCATTAATTTATAAATTCTTTTTCAAATTCATTCTTCGCTTCCTTTCTCTTTCTCGTGTTAGGATCAATGTCTGATTTCATCCAATCGTTCTGATAAAATTATAATATTCTATGTATTTTTGTTAGTTTCAATCCTAAATTCAAACATTGTTTTAAATTTCTATAGAGTATGATATATTTTTCTTTATTATTCAAGTTTGGAACTAATTTTGAAACTTTATCTAACTTTATATTTTCTGCTGCTAAGGGGTAATCGTTATGTAAATCATGTAGTTCTTTAGAATACTCTAAATCAACTTCTAAAATATATCCTTTTTCGATTCATCACTGATGTTCAAAACATCAAAATCGTAAATGTTTTTCATCCATTTAAATTTTCCCTGAGACATTGCAAAGCCATACAAATTATTAGCATCTAAATAAATGATATAACTATGCGGTTTATTTTTATCATAACTTTCTTGAATATATGGATTATTAGCCTTCGCATATCTATGTATTATAGTACTTATTCGTCCTCTAATCCCCTTTTCTATCATTAACAACATATCCGGATCTTTTAATAAATCTAATTTTACTTTCGTTTCTTTTAATAATGCATCCCCAAGACAACCCTGGAGATGTAAAATAACTCGCTGGATCTAATTTATAAGTATCTAAGCAAGTTCTAAAATTTTCAAACACATCCGCTAATAATAATGTGTCAGATTTTAAGTATAACATATGGTAATCTTTAATTGTTTTACAATTAAATTTTGTCCAGATAGTCTGAGCATGTTTGTAGTCCTCATTAGCTATATCTTCATAATTTAAAATATTATAAAATTTCTCTTTTTTAGGTAATTTTTCATGGTTAAATTTTGCTATATCATCCATCCAGTCGTATGGATAAATTCCTTTACGTTTTAGTAGCTGAAACTGTTCATTCTTGATAAAATTGTGTAAAAGGAATTTATCCATACGATTGGATTGATATATTATTCATCAAACCATGAAAAATACCTAAAAAGAGAAATTTTATTATTTAAATTATGAAGATTATGAAGAAAGCTTGACAAAACATGCCAGACTATTCTGGACAAAATTTAATGTAAAACAATTAAATAATATATATGTTATACTTAAAATCTGACACATTATTATTAGCGGATGTGTTTTGAAAATTTTAGGATTTTAATTAATACTTATAAATTTAGATCAGCGAGTTATTTTACATCTCCAGGGTTGTCTTGGGGATGCATTAATAAAAGAAACGAAAGTAAAATATAGATTTATTAAAAGATCCGGAAATGTAATTATAGAAAAGGGGATTAGAGGACGAATAAGTACTATAATACATAGATATGCGAAGGCTAATAATCCATATATTCAAGAAAGTTATGATAAAAATAAACCGCATAGTTATATCATTTATTTAGATGCTAATAATTTGTATGGCTTTGCAATGTCTCAGGGAAAATTTAAATGGATGAAAAACATTTACGATTTTGATGTTTTGAACATCAGTGATGAATCGAAAAAGGATATATTTTAGAAGTTGATTTAGAGTATTCTAAAGAACTACATGATTTACATAACGATTACCCCTTAGCAGCAGAAAATATAAAGTTAGATAAAGTTTCAAAATTAGTTCCACACTTGAATAATAAAGAAAAATATATCATACTCTATAGAAATTTAAAACAATGTTTGAATTTAGGATTGAAACTAACAAAAATACATAGAATATTATAATTTTATCAGAACGATTGGATGAAATCAGACATTGATCCTAACACGAGAAAGAGAAAGGAAGCGAAAATGAATTTTAGAAAGATTTCTATAAATTAATGAACAATTCGGTGTTTGGTAAAACGATGGGAAACATAAGAAATAGAGTTGATGTACGACTAGTTAAAAATGAAGAGCAAGCTCAAAAACTAGTAAATAAACCAAATTTTGAATCATTTAAAATATTTTCAGAAAATTTAAAATGATGGATTCAAAAATGATGGATATATTTGGTACAAATGTAAGAGGTATAAATTATCATTTGATTGATATGTAAATAATTAGGAAGAATGTAAATGATCGATTTCCTTTTTATGGCAATATATTTTCATTGATTGGATTTTTCGAAAAACATTCATTCTGACAGTTTCACTTGTTTAAATGTGCAGAGAAATGGCATCCAAAATTGGAAAACTTAGCTATTACCTTTTTATTGAGCTACCAAAAAGATATAAAGAGATAGCAAAGTGGTGAAGGTATTGGCCGGTTCTGTTACTTTTCTTTTAAAATAGAAGCATCTCAAATATATCTACTGTATATAAAGAGTCAAAGGTATTTTCACATTGATAAAGCGGCAAAATGTTTATTTACAATAAACTTAATTACAGTTGTTGAATTTAAGATACGTTCTATCTTGATATAGTTAGAAATTTTTCAACAAATTGAAAGGGCAATTAAAATTTTTCTATTTTATTGTTCGTAAATAAATTTGAATATTCTATCCAGATTTTTGCATGAAATTCATTATTGTTTGAAGCATGAGTGTGCGGTTTTCATTTCAATTTTCCCTCTATTCTGCTGAGCAAGAGAAAAAATTAAGCAAGCAGTATTGCAGGCAGCAGATAAAAAATTCAATACAATCAGTGACTGGCAACACCGTTTTTCCTCCTCCTCTTGCATCAGTCCCTGACTGGATAACTAGCTATTCTTTGCTTGGTAATACATGCTTACAGAGGTATGTTTCAATTCGTTCACGATTCGACCGTGATTTTTTAGTTGTATTGATCAGCAACCTTAAAAAACCCGAAAGTTTTGGCAAATTAATTAATTTACTTGCAAATACACAAGTAATTTGGAGTTTTTTTTCCTTGGATGCTCACGATAATTATATTTTAATAAATTACTTTTCTTTGGTCAACCATGGAATTATTTTTTCATATGGGAGATACTGCAAATTCATCGATAAATTTTAAAAGTAAATGAACATTTTCACAACCTTGAAAACTTATTAACTAAAGAAATTTATTACAAAAAAGATTGCAACCCTGCCCTTTATTTTGTACCAATGCCGATTTTAATACCTGTGGAGAAAATTATTTAAAAGGTTCTTTCAAATTGGACAAATCTTGTTCTCAAATATATATATTCTTTAACCTAAACTAACAATTAAAGCTTAAAATTTACAACTCCTAACCTTTCTGTTCGTGCAATGGCTGTACCATATGTGTAATCACATAATCGTAATTCCCTTTCCAGTTTCAATGCATCACAAAAAAAAATCATCGCTACTTTTCTATGTTCAATATTCGTCATCTCAGGACCTATTATATTTTCGTAGCATTCCTAATTTATGTCTCATATCCAATTGACTCTAGCGATTCTAATGTCAATTTCTCTCATACCACTGATTTCAGTGTAATTCTTTCATTACTACTCTTTGCTGAGTAAGACTGGTAAGTCTTTTATTCTTATTTTATGGCGCATACAAATGCGACACAAATATTTCATTTTAACGTTGTTGTTGCAGCAAGATGTTCCTTCACAGGAACAGCCTATCTTACGCTTGCTTCTTGACCAGTTTGCGACGATGCCAGAAAATATATTATATCGTAAAATTTGTTTTACCTTGCAAAAAAACATTTCTAAAAATTTCTGACAGACTGCCCTTCTCCTTTCGTTAACTCTAATTGATATTGTAGTTAATACTCTTTCCTGCTAAAAGGTTACTTTCTCTTTCGGATGAACATATTCCATGCTAATTAAACCTTATGCCAGTCCTCACAAAATAACGTTGTTTAGTAACTATAGTAAATAAATTGAGAGAGAAAATATTTAATTTGCTTAACAAAAATGTTAGGAGATCTAACCCACTTAGAAAATTGGATAATGGGAACCACTTTTGGATGCCTGTTGTAATCTCTCTCTCTCTCTCTTCTCTCTCTCTCTCTCTCTCTCTCTCTCTCTCTCTCTCTCTCTCTCTTCTCTCTCTCTCTCTCTCTCATTCTGAAACGAACGTCATTATATATTAAAATAATTTTTCAAGGTTCAGTTAAAAAGCCTCTTTAGATTTTAAAACCCAATCTACCATAACAAATTATTGAATTTTATATTAGCAGTACTTAAATATCAATAGTTAATAAGATTTTCTTCATATTTTCACTCAACTAAGGTGACATTTTGATACAACATTTATGAAGAACGTTATTTAATATTTTATACAGGAGAAAAAAACTCTGAATTCTATACAAATGTCCGAAAATTTAGAAAACCTAAAACCAAATTTTGTTAATGAAATATTTACTATCCTCACAGATTTTTGACTCAATATGGAAGAAACTCTTCATCGGTTTGATGGGATTGAAATTTTCAAAAGACACCCAAACAACCACTGGCGAAAGTGTCCTAGTTATGGAGTATGTTATAATATATATATATAATATATATATATATATATATATATATATATATATATATATATATATATATATATATATAATATAATATATATATATATATATATAATATAATATATATATATACACTTCTTGCCCCTGGCCCACCTTAAATTGGAGGGGGCCACACTGCTTCCAGGAAAGCCGCTGCCGCCACCGGGCGGTTCCACAGGTCGAGGAGAGAGGATAAAGAGAAGTCGGCGCGGGGGCGGACGAGAGCTGGGCACCTCAAAGGAGGTGCTATGTAAATTGATCGAAAAGATTCACATGTGCCACTGTCTAGACTTAAATCTAATATTTATATGCATGAGTTTTGGGTGTGACCTGATCTGCTCTGGGCGAGGTCCATTTGTCCTCTTCTGGACAGCATTTCTTCTTTAAGGAAAGGTTTTGGGGAAGGGGTGTTTAATAAATGTTATTTGGGCGGTTTTGAAGGTAAGTGTTTGTTTAGGTGGGTATGGATATGTGTAATCCATGACCTATTGGAGGTCCGGGGGAATTATATTGTAATTGTAATAGAATTTAGCTTGTGAAGAAGGGGGGGGGATTTTAGTCTTTGTCGAGGGGGATTGGAAAGAATTTGGTGAAAGGGTGGGTTGGATTACGGGTTTTTCTGATAGAATTGAGTCCCACCATCTCCAAGATGTTTGTGGAAATTGGGGAGGATGGAGGTTTTCCATCGTGTAAAGTGGAATTGGGGTCGGTTTTAGTGCAACGTGATAATTACTGAGGGCTGTATTTTGAGAGAGTTGTAATTTATTTACTGTTGTTTTCGATTTTGAGAGGGGCTGGGGAACCATTGTGGAGAAGCGTAGTTTAAATTTAGTTCTTAATGATTCTGTAAGAGATAGTGGTGAGTGTCTGTTTCCTGTCGCTGAAGTTGTAGTTGGGGAAAGGTTCGAAGGTGTTTAGTTTTTAGTTGCGTTTGGAAAGTGATGGCCGATGTGGGGGGAAAAACGTCATGTGGGTGTCGTAAGGTAAGTTCTAGTATTTTTTGGGTTTTGTTTAAAGGAAGGGGCGGTTGTTGTTCAGTGTAATTAGGGATGGAGGGAGGATTGATTACGGTTCAGTTTTTAAAAGGGTGATAGAGGACTTAAGGGGGGATGCGGTTCATTCTGTTGGATATTAACCAATTTATAATAAAATTTAGATATTCTTTGGGTATGTGCCTGTGGCTGTGTTACGTCTGGTTGTTTGGGGGGGAAAAATTAAAAAAAGCCTTTTTGAATTTTTTTGTGTGTCTACATAAGTGATAAGTTTGGTCAAGTAGTGGATTGGGGTGGGCAGATCTGCAGTGAAAAGGTTGAATAAAAATGGAGAGAGAATGGCTCCATGTGGGACGCCGTTTTGTTAATTTATTAGAATCGGGAGGAGGTTGTTTTTGTATTAAGGGACTTCTTGCAAAACGGTTGGTGAGGAAATTGGAAAGCCATTTTTGCATTATTTTTTAGAGGGGAATGGAGGTTTTTTGAATAAGGATTGTGTATGGTGACCGGTGTCAAATGCTTTGTTTATGTATATTTCTGTGAGTATAGATCTGTGGGGAAGGTGATTGGTTGAAGCCATTTATTAATTGTGTTGTGTGAGGGAGGTAAGGGCTGTGGGTTAGCAGAATGGCTCTAAATTCCTGTGTTGGGAAGTCTGGAGAGAATAGATTTGGGAAATTTATTTAATATTAGTCTCTAGCAATTTACTGATGGAGCAAAGCAGAGAAATTGGACGATAGGAGGAGGGGAATTGGGGTCTTTTTTTTGGTTTGAGTTTAGGGATTATTTATGCTTGTTTCCAGATTGGGGGAATGTAGTTAAGTTGGCAAGATTTATTGAAGGATGTCTGTAGATTAGGAGGATTGCGTTTTCTCCAAGGTGTTTTATGTGCAGGTTGGATATGGAGTCTGGGTCTGTTGCTGTTGAATTTTTGAGGGTTTTAATGGTTTCTGTTATCATGATTGTTGTGAATGGGGGAGTTCTTCACAAAATCTGACGGACCCCTTATGTGGGTATCTCGTCAATGTAAGGTTCATCCCTGGGACCGAGTTGGTCCCCACGATTGTGCATCTTCTTCTCGCCTCTAATAAAACTCACATTCTTTTTCTTCAAACATTACTTTACATGCTTAATCCACTTTTTTTCTTTCTCCCATCCATTAGATTCCCAGCACACTTAAAACTATACATTCGCTAAACCAACAAAATGTTATCTATCCTTTCCATATGACCAAACCATCTCAATACACTCCTGTTTATTATTTCATTTACACCTTTCTTCACGCCGCACAACTCCATAATACGTTCACTTCATTATGAATTTTTCTCACACCTGACAAGTTCCAAGAATATCCTTCTGAACTGATTGTACCTTTGATCTATACCCCTTATTCCAAGCCATAGTTTCACAATTATACATTAACACCGGTAACAACATACCCTCATACAAAACCATAGCGCACTCAAGACTTAGTTCCTTTGTATTCAGAAAGCATTTAATTGTACAAGCCAACTTCGTACTATTCACAACTTTCCTACTTTTCACTATGCATCATAATTATCTTTTCATCCAATATGTATCCTAAACATTTAAACTCAGATACTTTTTCCAATTGCTCATTATTTAACATGATTTCACACCAATAACTCTCCTCACTAACTGCCATCACCTTATTCTTATCCACATTTACTATCAAACACTCATCCAAGCCCCTCTAACAATCCTCTCAAACTTTCTTCAGATTCCCCAAACAAAACCAAATCATCGGCGTGCAATAAGCAGGGCACCCTCCACTTTATTCCATTCTCTATCAGTCTAGCATCTGCCTCTACCACCTCTACCTCTAATTCTTTCAACAATTCATCCATATACAAATTAAATAGCCAAGGAAACATAGCACAACTCTGCCTCATACAACTATTAACATAAACCATTCACTTTCATCTCTCTCTCTCTCTCTCTCTCTCTCTCTCTCTCTCTCTCTCTCTCTCTCTCTCTCTCTCTCTCTCTCTCTCTTTCTCTTTCTCTCTCTCTTCTATATTAGCATTAGCTAAACTAAACTGAAGGTTTCCCGCCTTTACAAAATATAGCGAAAAGTTTATGAAAATTTTGCATAATGGAGTAGATAAGCCAGTATTGGACTAAAAGGCGAATTTAATTTTAAAGATTTTAATTTGAATAAATTGCTTCCTGTTTTATGTAGATCCAAATACAAAAAAAATAAATTGATGTTAAAGTCTATGAAATTAATCGGCTCACTAATAATTTCTTTCTTTTCAGTTCAAAAGAATTTTCAAACGAAATTGTTTCCAGCGATTCTAGTGTGGTCAGGTCCAAAAACAACGACAAAAACTCTGAAAACTCACATGCAAATGACCTTTCGGATAGTACCTACCTCTAATAGTGGATCATTCTGACAATATTTACGGATATTTATATTTTAAAAATACCCTTAATGGCACTCTATTTTTAAGTACTTTCTTCATTTGTCACTTTAAACTTTAACTTATTATCCTGATTTTTTTTATGATCAAATAAAGATAATTATTACTGTTTTGTATATAAACTTATTTGCTTTTCTAGATTTGTTAATTCATTCTTTGGTTCATTCTTTGAAAAATTATTTATCAGTGTTTTATGCATGTTTTTTTTTTTTTTTTTGTTTCCATTAAATTATTTTATTTTCTGAACTTTTCTCAATAGATAAAGTCGCTACCTCATAAAACCGTTGATACCAGGTAAAGTTAAAAATAAATAACAAACTGTTCTTAAATCGGGAAAGGTAGACAACATTGTTGGATACTTTTTAATTAACAAGTTTGCTTGTTTACAATCACTTGTTTACTCGTAATATTCATAAATTTGGATTTCCATAAAGTATCTATTAAAAATTCCAATAAAGCATCTTTAGAAAAACAATTTAATTTGACATTGATATTCTGTTGAACAGTAACATACTTTTATTTCTTAAAGTTTAATAATACTAATAATGTATAACAGGGTAATAAACTGAATATTTATAAAAGAATTAAGGATCTGATATTTATTTATCTGCCCAAATTTCGTAAAAAAATCGTTTGTCTATTTTTTTTATGCAAACCTTTTTGTTCCACAACCTTTGCGTATATTTGAATAATCAAGTTATTTGATTGGTCTTTTTTCTTGATAATATTCAAGCCAAAACAAGATATGTTTTTTAATTTCATTATTTCGAAGCATTTACGGTGTATTACGAAATTTTGCTCTGAAGACAATGAGAGATACCGTATCAAAAACCTATAAACGTTTTAAAAACGAACTGTTTGTAAGAAATAAAAAAAAAATATTTTTCAAAAATTAATATATTTTTAGAAAAAGCTTTCATAATATAGAAGTATCTGTATTTGACTGATGGTAAACAATCATTTCAGAATGACCAACTAGTCATAAAAGCTTCAAAGAATTTAATTTTTTCAATTTCGTGTAAAATTTTTAGATCTGGGAATAAAAGTTGAACATTATTCTGAAAACACAATAAATGATTTGAGAGCAACTACATTTTGACAAAGCCACTTAAAAACTGTTCCTCATTATTACACACAAATAAACATATTAGAATTTGTGTTTTAATGATACTCTATGATTTAGACATATTAGTTTCTCCGTCATGAATTTGTCCAAGAGTTTCAAAAAATTTGAATTTTCTTTTCTCATGGTTCTCAATTTTTAAATGAACCATTTCTTATAATCTCTGAAATCTAACTAATGTTTTTTGGTTTTCTTTAATCGTTATTTTTGAATATAATAAATAGTCAAAATTTAGTTGATTTTATTGGGTATAATATTGAAGCATTTGGGGATTTTGATGACTAATATAGGTGGTGTATCTAAACCTACTGGTACAATGGATGCGTGTTCTGACGAACTGGTGTTCTGGTCAACTACAGATGAAAAATCTTGAGTGAATCAAAAAACAGAAATGATTGTTAGCTTTTCTTGAGTTGCAGGCTAGAACGGAGAGGGATAAGGGTGACTGTCGTCTTCCTTGCAGCAACCGATGTTTGACCGATTTTCAAAGAGTTGAAATAGTTATGGTCATTCGTTTCCTCCTTCGCACGGCTCAGCAGTCTCTCCAGTCTTGGCAGGTCATTCGTCTTGGCTGGCCCATAGCGTCCGAAAAAGAACTGGCACAGGCCAGCTGAATTGTTCTGTTATTCCATAAAAAAATTTTTTCTATATATCCATGATTTCCATTTCAAAATGGGATTAGGATGCTCGTCGAATGAATATGTGACATACAACATTGTTGTAAAGTACTACTGTATTGATGTTGCATTTAGGTAATTTGTGTTTAATATTTTTTTATTTAAATCTTAGATTAGCAAGCGTCAATTTCTTTTTAAAATCATTTTCCGAAAATAATTTTTGAGAAATTGTATTTCGAAAGAAATTTTTACTAAATTTCTTTATAAATATATTGGCCTAATTTAACTTAAAATTCATAAAAATGTTAATTATTTTAAATTTTCAATTCAATTGTAATTTAAAATTATACTTATATAATTTCAATTTCTTTTCAATTTAAAATTTATTACGTTAACTTAAAATTAATAATTATTAAATTTTCCATATAAATTCAATCTGTAAATTCAATTTTGGAGTTAAATTTATCTTATAATGATAATTGTAATAAATTTAATTATTCATTGTAATTTATAATATAATGTTAAATTCATAATTATAATAATTATATATATATGTATGTGGAAATGAAATAAATAAAATTATATATTAAAATTATAAAATTATATATTATAAAACTAAATATAAAATTATTTTTAATGTTTTTTTTTTTTTTCCCCCTTTAAATTCCAATTATAATTTGTGGTCTTCTCGACTATAAATAATAATTTTTGCATACTATGTTCCATGTTTTAATTCTCATGGAGCCCTTTTCTCCCTTCATTTAAAATTAACATTTATTAATATTTAAATAATTAATTTATCTCCACTAATAATTACTTTTATAATTATTCCTAAAAGGTAATTAGAGTAACTAAGAGAGAGAGAGAGAGAGAGAGAGAGAGAGAGAGAGAGAGAGAGAGAGAGAGAGAGAGAGAGAGAGAGAGAGAGAGAGAGAGAGAGAGAGAAGAGAGAGAGAGAGAGAGAGATGAGAGGAGAGAGAGAGAGAGAGGAGAGAGAGAGAGAGAGAAGAGAGAGAGAGAGAGAGAGAGAGAGAGAGAGAGAGAGAGAGACTATTTTCTCATTTGAGAATTTTCCCCTAAAACATTTAAATTTTTCCAAATCTAATCAGAGAGAAAATTTTCATTCTTCACTTCAAATAAATTTTTGGCTCGAGTTATTAAATGCATGGAGGAGCCATAGGAAAACTGGTATAAGTACTGTAAATCTATATTAATTAAAGATCCTTTCTCAGAAAAACCGTCGTCTTAGGTATTTAGGATATGTCTTAAAAGTCTAAAAACAGGCTTAAGAATTCCTGATGGTGGATTAGAAGAAGACTTAGACATCTTGAAATTATGTTAAAATAAGATATTAGTAGTGATGCCGGGAGTTGAGCGGCCACTTTTGGAATGCGGGCGTAGCGTGTCCTTATCAGCGTAGCTGATAAGGACACGTTTTGATAGTATAATTGTTGACTCCACTCCCGATATTTCTCATGTCGACCAACTTATTTTTGTGATAAGATACTTTTCATCCTCTGGTAATATAAATAAAAGATTTGTGTGATTATTCCCATGATAGTGAAACACAACTCTTCATACTTGGAACAAGAAGCATTGGAAACCTTAACAAAATTAGGATTGTATATTAAAAACTGTCGAGGACAATCTTTTGATAATGCTTCAAACATATCATTAAAGTACTCAGGTTTGCAAGCACGCATTAAAGAACATGGTCCAAGTGCAGTTTTTATTCCGTGTGCTTACCATTATTGAAATTTAAAGGAAATTTCGCTGCAGAAAGTTGTAACTCTGCAGTTCAATATTTTATGTTTGAGCAGAAGTAATTCACATTTTTCTCTGCGTCAACTCATCGCTGGAAAATTTTAACGAGTAAATTAGATATGTATAAAAATAAACAATCCGTCTCACTAAAAAGAGTTTCTGATACAAGATGGTAAGCAAGAGCAGACGCTTTACTAGTTATATAGAACTTGGATTTGCCCATATAAAAGAGACTTTAAATGAAATTTGTAATGCAGAAGAAGAAAAACAAGTTACGATCGTGGAGGCGATTTCACTTCGGAAGAAAAGGTACAAATATGAAACCGATCTAATGAAAGTGATTGGAATACTATTTTGAAAAGAATAAATGCTATTAGTAAATCACTGCAATCAGTAGAGTGCGAACTATTCAAAGGATCTATCCTATTGAAGTCATTATAAAATTTTATCTATAATTTCCAAGAAGAATATGAAAAAGTTGAAAAGAGGCAACTGATTTAGCAGGGCTATTATTTAGTGTGGAAGATTAACAAAATCGCAGACGACTAAAGAGAAACGTGTTTTTTGATGTAAACAAAGAAGTCGGACTGGAATTCACAATTAGAGAAGATTTTAAAGTCAATTCATTTTATGTCATATGTGATAACACTAAGGCACAACTATCTCAAAGAGCTCATAAGTATGAAGTTGTTCTAGAGGCTTTTCAAATATTTTATAATTGAAAATTGTAAACAGAAGAAAGAAAGAAAGCGTTAAAAAATTTGAAGGATATGCACAAAAATGACATTGATATTTGTACTATGGAAGATGAATTAGACCATTTCTTATTATTTCTAAAAAGAAAACGAGGACACCATAAAAAACACACCAGATAATCCAGACATCTTAAATTTATCGTGTGATAGTGGTGTCAATAGATATCACATCTATCGAACCACCAAAGAAATGTCCTGCACGTTTCCGAATATTGAAATATTATTGAATATTTTTTTAACAATTCACTTATCTAATGCGTCTGGAGCAAGATCATTTTCTGTTTTAAAGAGAGTAAAAAATTACATTGGTCAACATTGATTTTGGAACTGAAATAAGAACAAGTGTTCTATGTAGATTTTTTTTCATTGTGAATCTGATAAGGTATTCAAAAATGACGTATTACGTCACAATTTTTAGTTATGAGTCATTAAAATATTGTGCTCTAATTACATTATTTGGAAGTTTCAATAAGAACTACAAGCATATTAAAAGTTATGTTTTCACATATTTATTCATGTTTAAATGTGTAAGTGAGTGCATTGTAGATGCGCCTTGATGATGCAATGATTCATGTCATAATATTCATACTGACATGTTTTAAACGTGTAAATATTTCATGTAATCGAAAATAAGGTTGGAATGTAGATTTATTTAGACTTTAGAGTGTTGCTTTCAATGTGAAGCTTGTGTTTGTCCTATATTTTTTATTTTGATATATATATATATTTATATATAATATATTATATAATTATATATATTATATACCGGATGTATTATAATATTATATATTATATTAGCTATAAATATTATATATATATATTATATATGTTATATATATATAGATATATAATATTTGATATTATAATTATATAAATATATATATATATATAGTATAGATTTTACCCTCCCATCTCTCTTCCTCTCTCTCTCTCTCTCTCCTATTATATATAATTATTAACATATACTATATTATATATAGTACTTCACAGTATAGTCTAAGTATAGTCATTTATTATATATTAAGAATATTATAATATTAGCTTATTATATATATTATATATTATTATGTTACTTATTAATATATATATACTATATATTATATATATTAATGTATATACTATATATATTTATACTGATGTTATATTATATTATTATATATACATTCATATTTATATATAGTATTATAGTATATTATATAAGTAGGGTAGGTCATACTTGCACGAAAAATAGGAACACCGCGACCTTTTTTGACCTTTTCTGACCGCCAGACCTCTTTTTGAGCTCGAATTTTACCTGAACCTCTTGATACCTTGTTTTTTGCTTCACCTCTTTTGGCCTTGATCCTTTTATTCGCACCACCCCTTTGGTCTTCCATGGTCATTTTTGGCTGCCCACGGGTATTTTTGAGTAACCCTAATGTTTTGAAGAACCCTAATTTTTTGAGAACCCCAATTTTTTGAGAACCCTAATTTTTTGAAACTCCCTATTTGAGAGTCCACATAATTTTTGAAACCCAATTTTTTATGAGAAACCCAAATTTTTTGAAACCAAATTTTTTTGAGAACCAAAAATTTTTGCAACCCATAATTATTTTTTCCTGAGGGTATTTTTGGCACCCTTCGAAGAAGGGTTGCCGCCCATAACGGTTGCAGTCAGCAACCGTTTGTACGTATTGCCCGCCTATTTAACACCCCCCTAATTTTTTATCACCATGGCGCCAAAGTTTCCCACGGTTAATTTTTGGGCTACCTTTGGTCTTCCATGGTCAATTTTGGCCCACGGTAATTTTTGACTACCCTTTGTCTTCCAAGGGTTCAAGTTTGCCCCCATCACTTAGGTTTTTTCCTTTTGGCCAACCCCTTTGGTCTGTCCATGGTCAATTTTGACCCCCTAATTTTCGACCAACCCATTGGTCTTCCATGGTAATTTTTGACCCACCCTAATTTTCGGACTGTCAACCCTTTGGTATTCCATGGGTCAATTTTGGCCCACGGTAATTTGATCTTCCTTTAGGTTAGCCCCTATTTTTGATGTCTTACCTGTTTTGACCATCGATATTTCGGTCCTTAACCTTGACATTTATACCATGGGTTCAAATTGACCCACGGTAATTTTTTGTCCTTCCTTTAGGGACTTAGCCCCTTTTTTGATGTCTTTACATTGCTTGACCGTATATTTCGGCGGCTTTACCTTGCCAATTAACCTGGGTCAATTTTTGACCCAGCTTATCTTGATGCTTTGATTGGTTTCCAATCAAACGTAAAAGTATCTAGTGATTTTCTTTATTAGTTGTTCTATGAGTATTTAGGATGCAAGTTGCAGGTGCGAGTGCCAGTGTGAGTGCCAAGTCGAGTGTGACCACATGAGTTGCCAATGAGTGCCAATGAGTGCCCAAGTGATGCCACATAGTGGCCAAGTGGTGCCATTACATAGTCGCCTACCTAGGAGGCCACCTTTTTTCAAGCCCGTTTCTTAGCCTCCCCTGAGGCCGAGAATTACCCTAATGATGGGTGGTCTTACCCTAGGTTATAACGGTATGAGGAATCGATGGGTATATACAAGTTGCTAGGATGCTTCCGCCCTACTATGAGTTAGTCTTTTTCTAAAACTCACACAACCACTATGACACTTATACACACATTCACATTTGATACTTATTACATCGACCTATGACATCTTATAAGCACCTTACCTACTCGTCCCATATGACACTACTATAAACCACTATACACTTACACTTATACACCCCCACACCAATGATTACACTACTCATGTTACACATCACACTCACTTCTCCGATATTATGATTGCTCACATTACTTGTTCACTTGCCTTTCATATTTTTGATGCCTCAACTTTGATGCCCCAGCAATCAAAATTGCTCAGCCATTGATGCTCAACTTTGACATGTGTTTTCATCTTGCATGACCATTACTTTCATACGTTTATCCTTGATCCCATCTATAT
>JABUQX010120447.1:7500-12500 GCA_015478945.1 Trachelipus rathkii | reverse complement strand
AGCAGCAAATCAGTAAATCAGTAAATCAAACAACCCGTCCCCTCCCCTCCCCACCCTTCCACCCTTCCATGATCTTTTGATCTATTGATCTATTGATTCAGGTCACATTTCGAGTATCATTTCGGATAAACAAAGCACAAAGGGTAAGGTTATGATAAATTTTTGTTAAATATTACTATGTTAATGTAAAAAACTTTGTTACGTTAGCATATATTCGTTGGTCTGATGATAATTAGACAAGGATATGATAAATTTTTGTTTAAATATTACTGTGTCAATGTAAAATTAACGTTAATATGTTAGAGATATGCTTGAAAAAGTATGAATAGGTTACGTTTTGCATGCAATGTTAGTTACTTTACTGGTGTTAAGTGTGGAACTTTGTTAATGTTAACAGTTTATTCGTGCGTAAGTTGTGTTAGGTTTGTCGCTGTACATTATTTTCTTAGTTCAGGTTATGCTATGTTAGCTTTATTGATATGAAAACTTTATTACGTTAGCGTTAATGTTAACAGTTTATTCGTGCATAAGTTGTGTTAGGTTTGTCGTTGTACATTATTTTCTTAGTTCAGGTTATGCTATGTTAGCTTTATTGATGTGAAAACTTTATTACGTTAGCGTATATTCATTGATCAGTATGATAATTAGCCAATGTTATGATAAATTTTTGTTAAATATTACCATGTTAATGTAAAATTAACATTGTTATGTTAGAGATATGCTTGACAAAGTGTGAATAGGTTACGTTTTTATATGCTATGTTAGTTACTTTACTGTTGTTAAGTGTGGAACTTTGCTAATGTTAACAGTTTATTCGTGTTTAAGGTGTGTTAGGTTTGTCGTTGTACATAATATTCTTAGTTTAGGTGATGCTGGGTTAGCTTTATTAATGTGAAAACTTTGTTACGTCAACATATATTCGTTGATCAGTGTATAAAGAACTTGTTTTTATGTTATGTTTATCCAAAATGATTCGAAATATGACTTGAATCAATAGATCAATAGATTGAGGGAGGGTGGGAAGGTGGGGAGGTGGGAAGGGTAGGGTGAATGGTTTGATTTACTGATTTACTGATTTACTGCTTTAGGGTACGTAAAAACTCAAATTTTTTAAGTTATAAACGTAAAAAGTATGAAATTTCGGTAAAAGCAAAATGATTAAAGCAAATAAAACAAAAATAAATAAAGGTTTTTGGGTTATGTTATACAAAATATGACTTGAATCAATAGATCAATAGATCAATAGATCAATAGATCACGGGCTGATGGGAAGGGTGGGGTGGATTGTTTAATTTACTGATTTACTGATTTACTGCTTTAGGGTATGTAAAACATGATAATTTTACTGAAAAATATGACTTGAATCAATGGATCAATAGATCAATAGATCAATAGATCAATAGATCAATAGATTAATAGATCAATAGATCATTGTTGGCCGGGAGGGTAGGGTGGCTGGTTTGATTTACTGATTTACTGATTTACTGCTTTAGGGTATGTAAGACATGACAATTTTAGTAAAAAATATGACTTGAATCAATAGATCAATAGCCCACCCATAGATCAATAGATCATGGATAGACAGGAGGGTAGGTTGTGTGGTTTGATTTACTGATTTACTGCTTTAGGGTATGTAAAAAATGACAATTTTAGTAAAAAATTTGACTTTAATCAATAGATCAATAGATCAATAGATCAATAGATCATGGATGGACAGGAGAGTGGTTGGATGGTGGTTTGATTTACTGATTTATTGATTTACTGCTTTAGGGTATGTAAAACGTAAATTTTTTAAGTTATAAACATAAAAAGAATAAAAAAGAATGAGCAAATATCTAATATGTTTCTTTCCATTATCATTCTTTTATAATAATAATAATAATAATAATAATAATAATAATAATAATAATAATAATAATAATAATAATAATAATAATAACGATGACTTCTAAAACTCCGTCAGGAGCTGACTCCTGTAGGATCCATGAACAGGAATCGAAACACATCAACACGACCCTGCGTCGGAACCGGAGACGAAGTGGCATGGGAGCTGAGTCGGAGTTGGAGTCGGAGTCGGAGTCGGAGTCGGAGTCGGAGTCGGAGTCGTAGTCGTAGTCGGAGTCGAAGTCGGAGTGCGTAAAAATCGAATCACTTCGGGATTCGATTTCGACTCAAAATCGAACCCCCTACGATCGATTTTTCGATGTAATAATAATAATAATAATAATAATAATAATAATAATAATAATAATAATAATAATAATAATAATAATAATAATAATAATAATAATAATAATAATAATAATCATATGAATAATAATAATAATAATAATAATAATAATAATAATAATAATAATAATAATAATAATAATAATAATAATAATAATAATAATAATAATAATAATAATAATAATAATACTACTACTACTACTACTACTACTACTAATAATAATAATAATAATAATAATAATAATAATAATAATAATAATAATAATAACACCGTCAGCCGGTCTGTCAATCGGCCAGCCGGTCTGTCGGTCAGAAACTCGCTCGCTACCTAAGCCGGGTAAATATATATACACAGAATCGAAAAGAGAAAGGATCAAATTGACACAATTGGACCTTGCCGCTAAGGAGGCAGCACCTACTTAGGGTACCCCTTCGACAGCCAAAACTTCGGCGGTAAATCAGTATAAAACCCTCAATAGACAATATACCAAGTCTCAAAACGATATGTTAACTCCTTCATACCAAAAAACGACTTTGACCAAAAGGCTCTGAAACTACTTTCATCGCCTGTTATAATTTTATCCAAAAAATTGTGCTCCATTTCGAGTCTTTCAAGTAAATCTTGACAAATTTTGACCCTGTTCCTTCTGGCTTCTTAGAACAAGTTTTTTTTTCCGGTACTAGTTTTGCACAAATTTTTCGCAACGTGCAATGGTTTCGTTAAAATTCTTATAGAACTGCATTTTCTATGCCAAACCAGTATTCCTTCTGCAATCCACTCGTGACGATGAACGGTGGTCTCTCTGCATCACACTTGTAAACTTCGCATATTTTATAGATTTCGTTGACGAAATGGTTCTTCCACGAACGAGGTCGCCTTCAAAATTTTCTCGCCCTCTTTGAAAGCTTTATGCAACTTAAAAGCCATAGTGCTCCATAGAGTGGCATCCCGATTAGCTTCGTTTAAAGAAGAGAATGTCTCATTGGCAGACTTGTTTCGTTTCACACAGAATTTGATAACGTACCGCTGTTCAATATTTACCTGCATCGGAAAAACTTAACGAGGATAGAAAACACGCCCATACACAAAAAGATGTAGTGCAAAAACGTAACGAGGTTAGAACACACGTCAATATATAAACAGATGTAGTGCAAGCTGGTTAAAACTGGTATGGATATGTAGCCTAGGTAACTAGCTACCCACTCGTATACGTCACGAAGGAGCTACATTACTCAGTCGTTCATGGGATACGAATAAACTTACTTTGATGGGATAGAGAGTTATATTATTAATAATATATATTTATATATATATATATATAATATATATTTATAGTATATATATATATAGTATATATATACTATATATATGATAATTATATATATATATAATTATATATTATATATATATAGATATTATATTATATTTATACTATATTATATATATTATTATATATATATATATATATTATATATATATATATATAATATATATAATATATTAATATATATATATATATATATATAATATTATATATATATATATATATATATTATACTATATATATGCAGAGTCGACCCATCGCATTAAGTACTCAGCAATTGCGGACTGAGCCAAAAAAAAAATTTTGGATTTGGCGATTGTAATAATGAAAAAAGTGCCGATAATGCAAGTTAGCGAAAGGCCTAACTTCATTCCCGCAATTTAGAATGTCCGCAATTCCCAATTAGGCGGACTACGAACCCTAAAGGGATTTGTTTGTTTTAAATCGCTTATAATTTTAAAAACAATGAACAAAATGACTAAGGCATGTATTAGTCTTAGATATGTACAAAAATAATTTGGCAAATAGAAATAATTTCCATTTAATTTGGGACAGTTTGGATTATATATATATATATTATATATATATATTATATGATATGAATATATATATTATATAATATATATATATATGATATATAATATATATATTATGATATATAATATACTATATATATATTATATATTATATTATATATCGATATATATATATATATATTATATATATAATATATATATATAATAATATTTATTAATATATATATATATATATATATATATATATATATTATATATAGATATATATATTATATATATATATATAATATATATATATATATAGTATTAGATATATATAATATATATAATATATCATATATATATATATACAATATAATATAGGTTTAGAGTGAGCGCGCATACTACGCAGCGATGAAACTACTCCTATTTGGCTTATTGGGTGAAATTCAGTGCTTAAGTAGTTCGACTTCTGTTCTGCGTCACATATCCACGCTCATTCCTCACAGACAACATTTACAGACACCAACCACATTTATCCCACATATATCATACACGACATTATCAGTATCCACACCACTCTAGACAACATCTTCAGACATCCTATCCCATTTATCGCGCATTGTGTGTGTGAGAAAAAAATTAGCCCACATCCGTATGGTCCTTGACGTTTACGTGAGAAGGCGACTAAAGGGACGGTGGTAGTTGGGTTCGCTGCCCACTACCACTTATTTGCCAGGAAGTTAATGCATGCCTCGGAAAGGTCGCGATCGCCGGTAAGGCGGCCCTTGCTATCTTCGGCGAAAAGTACTTAATTGTATGGGTACAGGAACTGTTCAGAGGAAAAATGTAGGAGATAGAGGAGAGAGGTGATGGATGTATTTAGAAAGAGCAAAGAGATTTGGCAGGGTGTGTAAAATAGGGGATTTGA
>JABUQX010120447.1:0-5000 GCA_015478945.1 Trachelipus rathkii | reverse complement strand
TAAGTTAGTCAATTACATATAACCTTTTATAAATGTATATTATACTATGTACGGCTACTTTGTAATACATGGTTATCTTAAAAGTTGCCTGTAACACCCCCTTCTGACAATTTTTTTTAAAAAGTTTAGGATAGAGGAGACAGTGGCTACTAAAGTTAGAGAGTAAAACAATAATTTTCACCTAAAATAATCGCTCTCCTACTGGAGGCAACCCTTTTTAATCATTTCTATGCAACACCTATACCTTAGGCGTTTTTTACCATCGGAAAGAAAAAAGGAATTTTTTTTTTTTTTTTTTTTTTTTTTTTTAGGTGTTATTTTCTCTTTCTAAATCTACTGTTATAATATAAGCGAACGTTCCTTAAATTTTCTAAATGAGGTTTCCCATTTTTTTTTCGATAAGTACGTTCTGTTATAACTTTAAAAAGGCCGACATAGCGAGGCGCTAATTTGCCGACATTAAACTGTGTCTGCCGTACTACGACAAATTTGCCTCATGGCAACCCTTTGGGCATTAGACGGTGTCATTTTTATATTCTGTGTGGCGTCAGCGGCTCGCTAAAAGAGGCGGCTAGCTTTTTAATCATCATGCATTTATTATATCTATAAGGCCGTCTCGTAAGGCAGGATCAACTAATCCACTAGGTATTGCTATATTTTGGCCAAACATCATAGTTTTGCGGCTGAAGACCGCTTCTTTGGTATCGGCGCGAGTCTCAGAGTGAACAACACCATAGGCAAGGGGCTTAAATCATGTTCTTGCAACATACATCTCAGACAAGCAGCAATTCCTATTTGATTTACCTCCAGGAGGCCATTACATCTTGGGTTTGAGCTACACGTAGTCCGGTGCTCCATTCCCACGGCCCTACAAACTTCCACTAGTGAAATTCGCACCTAAATCCGAAATAATTACCTGCGGAATTCCACAGAACGGAAATAGCTCGTGAATGAAGGCATTCAATATTTCTCCCGAATTTATTTCTTTGAGAGAGGCACAGCGAATAAGTACTTACTGTAGCGGTCAATTAACGTAAGTAGGTATTTGTACCCTCTCGCATTAGGTAACTTAAGAATATCAACATGAACGGCTTCAAACTTCTTCGTTACTTCTTTAAAAACACCGTAATCAGGACTTATACCTGGTACCGTTTTATTTTTTTGACATGCTGAGCACGTGCGGAGTAAACGGTTTATCCCTTTTATGCATGTGCATGGGAACACAATTCCTTTTTTATGCTAAGGAGGGTTTTATTCACACCCAAATGTCCTTTATTATGGTATTCGCTGATTACTTTCTGCACACTATTTTCCGGCACAAAAACGCGCGAATTAGTTAATGGAGACAATCGACAACTACATTCTATCTCCTTCTGTTATAAAAATTTCTTGTTTATTAACTTCAAAGTTTGTTCTCTTATTCTTCGCCATCAGATCACTGAAGGTACTTATCAGACTGTCGGTGCTGTCTAATTTCTTCAAAGTCCAAATCTCGTTTGAAATGCGAGACTAATATTTTTGCATTTTTATCAAACGTGGTTACTAAATTTACTTTGGCAATTTCCAATATGGCCGCCTCAGCGCGACTGCTGTTTTCATTTCGAACAGACAGATCTATCGGCGCGCTTTCATTCATTACCAAGTTAATAGCGCCTACGTCAGCCGCTATAGTAGTCCCAGCTGATTGCTCATTGGCCGTCGTGAATGGGTGGGCGGAGTTAAGACTACACTATCTGGACACGGCATCTCTCTACCCTCATGTTCATCTGGGCAGATATTATTTGCCAAGTAAAGTATTTTAATAACGCATTATGTCTAATTTTCGGTAACTTAACTCCATCCGTGATATTTGAAAGTACTCAAAATGCAGAAAAGGCTCCCTCAAATCCCTAGCATATAAATTGTTAAATCATTAGCATGAGCTATATTTTATATACAGAAACGCCACGTGTAGCACGTACAGATACGCACAGGCTTCCCGCAAAATTGATCCCATATTCTTGAATAATGTTTGTTAACCCTAATTAAAAGCTTGATTTGACCGGCAAATATCGTTTTCTTTGTATTAAAAAGAACCCACTATACAAGCAAAAGGAATTGCCTTCCTCTCTCGTCCGACTAATTACTGATTAAAAGCTTTATTATTTGCATAAATGTAAATTTTGAGAGGCGCATCGAGGCTGGAAACCTGCAGCGTGAGGATGGACGAATCGTGCTTAGGCTTTAATATCTACAAAAGAATTCTCGCATACGGGCGACCACAGTGATTTTTTTATTAAGAGCTATTCTTTCCCTTTTAAATACTATAACAAGGCAGCAGGTTAGATTTGTAAAAACACGTAATATTTTTTGGCGGTAAAATGAATTTCTGCAAAAACGAACCGCCTTCTTTTATGGGTAACGGGCGAGGAACATTAATTATTTCCTTAACTTTTTCAGACAATGGCGCAAGCCCTTCTTCCGTCAAGTCAAACCCAAATAACTTAACCTTTTTACCCCAAACTCGCATTTTTTTTATTTAAACAATTTTTCACAAAATTTAATTTCTCAAATACTTGTTTAAGTACACCACGTGGTCTGATTAAATCTTGGTCCTATCAAAATGTCATCTAATTACGAAGACCCCGGAGAATGCCGTGAAGTATAATAGATTAAAATCCCATGAAGCCACAAACTCGAAATTTTAAATCCCAATCGGTAACTGCCTAACAGAAAAATTGCCGAGCATTGTACTTAATACTAAAGATATTGTTGATCGGACTTTGGCTAAGGCAAAATATTATACGGCGTTCGTAAGTCACATTACTGATATTTTGTCCATGAAGCCCACTGAGAATATGTCATTTATGTTGCGCATGCAAATACATCCATTTTTCGCCACAATGAATTAAGCTTCCTAAAGTGCACATACGATCCGTACACCTTCCCCACTTTTTTTCTAACACGACGATGGGAAACTCCTATTGCCGATGGCGCGCTCTCTTTTAACACTTTCGCTTTTAATAAATATATTTTTTCCTTCTTTGTTTGTTCGAATAATTTATGAGAAACGGCGAAGGGTTTAAGTTTTATTGGAGCTCCGCTTATATTAGTTTTATAAGGAAAAAGTGAAGCTATTTCCTTCAAAATAGCAGTTGGAATGCGAGTCTCCTCTCCCCCCCCCCCCCCCAAACCCCAACGTCTCCCCAAATTTCTCTCTTAATTTTTCAACTCTGCCTTTCCCCCCCCAAATTCTTTGAACAGTCGCTCCCATAGCTTTAAGTTGAGCTTTCACGAACATTAAATTTTTCAGCGCAATAAGATATTCTACAAAAAATGTTTAAATTCAAAATACAGATTACTATACTATAGGTCATAGTCACTAAAAAGTTCATTAGGAGCTACAGAAGAAGAAAATTGAGAGAGAGTATGAATAAAAGCCTTATCTCTACAAATTGTTTTATCACACAAATTTATACATTCCTTTCTCTGAGTATCAGTTAACATATCTGTCTCAAAATTAATATTAAACGAAAATTTTTTTAAAAACGGCATTCCTAATATGCAAATTGGCAATTTAGTAGTTAGAAATTCCACATTATAAGTTCTGTTTAAACCCAAATCAATTGTAACATTTTCGCGAGAGTATATGTCAATTACGGTATCATTGGCAGCTTTAATTTGACCAATAATCGATATATCATTGTCCCCATCCCTAGGAATCAAATTGATCTCACTACCTGAGTCGATAATAAAGACTCTCTTTGATATTTTATCAACAATAGTATAAAGTTTATAATTTCTTACATTATTTAATACAGACATATTATTTATGACCGGACTTTCTCCTGTGGGAGCATCCGTCGTTAACATATCTTGCGCGCCGCTAGAGGCCAACATGGGTATCGTATGGGTTACATCGATACTCTTATCAATAGTCGGGATACTCAGAGCTTCGTTATAAGAAGGATAACCTTCTTGTACATGCCATGGAGCACTCCGCTCGTTACTCTTAAAATTACACCCAGCTAAATTATTATTATTATTATTATTATTATTATTATTATTATTATTATTATTATTATTATTATTATTATTATTATTATTATTATTATTATTATTATTATTATTATTATTATTATTATATGATTATTTTTTTATTATTATTTTTATTTTATATTATTATTATTATTATTATATTATTATTATTATTATTATTATTATTATTATTATTATTATTATACCCATTAGAATACCAAACATAACTATTATTATTAATATTATTAAACCTACTAGTTGACGCATGCAAATTATTTACTACAGCAACATCCCCATAATTAAAAAGACGATCATTTTCGATTTAAATTCACCATCCCCCCCTATCCTGTTGCAGGGGGGTTCTGATGCTCGTTTCCCTGCCTCCTTGGGGTTTGACATTGCTTGCTGACTGCTTCTTATGTGGCTGGGAATACCAATGGAATACAGTAGGACCAGAATTCCGAGTGGCAGGGTGTAAACTTCTTATGTAGGAGATCTGGAGTGTGGTTTACATCAGCGGTCTCCAAACTTTTGATTGATCGGTAACCCACTAAGACGAAGAAATAATTTTAAGTTGTACCCCATAGGCCTGTAATATTATATACTATATATATATTATATATATATATATATATAATTTAAATATATATATAATATTTATATATATATATATATATATAAATATATATATATATATTATATTATATATATATATATAAATAAATATCATAATATGTTATTATATATATATATATTATATATATATATATATACGTATATATATTATATATATATTATATATATATTATATATATTAATATATATTATATATATATATATAATATATATATATATATATAAAATAGCGGACAAATTTTCAGCATCACCGTAATTAATGTAAACTCTTTCATTTTTGGAAAAGTAGAGCTAGGGTTTGGTTTTATTTGGGTCATGCCTAACTTCGGAGTGTATACCGTATGTAA
>JABUQX010120446.1:27500-31470 GCA_015478945.1 Trachelipus rathkii | reverse complement strand
GGAAACTTTGTTATATTAGCATATATTCGCTGGTTAGTATATAAAGAACTCATTTTTGTGCTATGTTTATTCGAAATGATACTCGAAATGCGACGTAAATCAATAGTGTTAATGTAAAATTAACATTATGTTAGAGATATGCTTGAAAAAGGTGTGAATAGGTTACGTTTTGTATGCTGTGCTAGGTACTTTATGTTGCTAAGTGTGGGACTTTGTTAATGTTAGTAGTTTTTTCGTGGGTAAAGTGTGTTAGGTTTTGTCATTGTACATTATATTCTTAGTTCTGGTAATGCTATGTTAGCTTTATTGATGTGAAAACAATGTTACGTTAGCATATATTCATTGGTTAGTATATATAGAACTTATTTTTGTACTATGTTTATCAAAAATGGTGCTCGATATGTGACCTGAATCATTAGATCGATAGATCAAAAGGTCGTGGACGGGTGGGTAGGTCGGGGTGGGGAGGGAATGGGTGGTTTGATTTACTGATTTACTGTTTTACTGCTTTAAATTCTGTGTTTAAAAAAATTATCTTTGTTATGTTTGCAACTATTTGTTGGGGATTATGATATTTAGGTAAGGTTATGATAAATGTTTGTTAAATATTACTATGATAATTTAAAAAACTTTGTTACGTTTGCATATATTCGTTGGTCTGTATGATAATCGAACAAGGTTATGATACATTTTTGATAAATGTTACAGTGTCAATGTAAGATTAACCTTAATATGGTAAAGAAATGCTTGAAAAAAAGTATGAATAGGTTACGTTTTGCATGCAATGTTAGTTACTTTACTGGTGTTAAGTGTGGAACTTTGTTAATGTTAACAGTTTATAAGTTGTGTTAGGTTTGTCTTTGTACATTATTTTCTTAGTTCATGTTACGCTATGTTATCTTTATTGATGTGGAAACTTTATTACGTTAGAGTATATTCGTTGATCAGTATGATAATTAACCAATGTTGTGATAAATTTTTGTTAAATATTGCCATGTTAATATAAATTAACATTGTTATGTTAGAGATATGCTTGACAAAGTGTGAATAGGTTACATCTTTTTATGTTATGTTAGTTACTTTACCGTTGTTAAGTGTGGAACTTTGTTAACGTTAACAGTTTATTCATGTTTAAGGTGTGTCAGGTTTGTCGTTGTGCATTATATTCATAGTTCAGATGATGCTAAGTAAGCTTTATTAATGTGAAAACTTTGTTACGTTAGCATATATTCGTTGATCAGTATATAAAGAATTTGATTTTATGTTATGTTTATCCAAAATGATACTCGAAATGTGACTTGAATTAATAGATCAAAAGATCAATAGATCAATATATCATGGATGATGTGGGCAGTGTGGTATGACCAATTTGATTTACTGATTTAATGATTTAGGGTATATAAAACATGACAATTTTAGTAAAAAATTTAACTTGAATCAATAGATTAATAGATCAATAGATCAATAGATCAATAGATCAATAGATCAATAGATCAATCGATCACAGATGGGCTGAGGAGGGCAGGTTGGTTTACTGATTTACTGATTTACTGCTTTAGGGTATGTAAAAACGTAAATTTGTAAGTTTTAAACATAAAGAGAATAAGAAATTTTATTTATTTATTTATTTATTTATTTATTTTTCTTGATGGTTCTGAAACCATTATTTTCGAAATCTACAGACCCAATAACATATATATAAGAACACCAACATTGCACCGGTGCCGATGCCAACTCCTCAGATTCCATTACCAACTCTTTCTAGAAATTCAACTCTGAATCCTCTCACCAAATTTCAGACTTCTCCGAACATTTCGATTTTTAAGGAGGGTGGGGTCCCCCTTCGGGGAACCCAAGGGCACGTAACCTCGTCTACGATGAGGTTACGTCACCATCTAACACCACTCCAAATTTTAGCCTGATACGATAACTCTAACCTCTATAGATATATATCGGAGATATAGGCTGAGCCGGAGGAGCCGGAGCCGGAGCCTAAAAATCATTTCTAATAATAATAATAATAATAATAATAATAATAATAATAATAATAATAATAATAATAATAATAATAATAATAATAATAATATAAATAAAAATAATAATAATAATAATAATAATAATAATAATAATAATAATAATAATAATAATAATAATAATAATAATAATAATAATAATAATAATAATAATTATAATAATAATAATAATAATAATAATAATAATAATAATAATAATACCTAACCTATGATAACACACACACACACACACACACACACACACACACACACACACACACAATAATTATAGACACTTTACTTAATACATTAGCCTGGCAATCATCGTACTAACTTACTGATCACATGACTGCTATTTCTAGGATGTCATGCATTTGTGCGGAGTCAGAATCGAAGTCAGAACCAAAGTCGGAATAGGAGACACAGCAACAGACGCTGAAGGAGGCTCAAAAATTGAATCACTATTGTACTTAATTTTTTACGATCTAATAATAATAATAATAATAATAATAATAAAAATAATAATACACAATCTTAATAATACTAATAATACACAAACTCACACACATAATAATAATAACACTGGCCAACAAAAAAAAAATTTTTTTTTGCTGCCAAGGATATTTTATCGAATTTATAGTATATCAGGTGTGCTGATTTCAGAAATGACATTAGTTTTCCAAGATTGACTCTAGTTCTTGAGATACAGGGTGTTCCAGATATACTCATATATACAAATATCTTTTTAATGCATATTTTACAGTAATATCGTTTTATTTCTTTTTAAGGGGCTTACCTTTATATATACTTTATTTTTTTCTATTTTCAGAACACTATGAGTACTTCACGAAGAACCTGTTTGAATAACCCCAATGTATTCTGCTACATCTGTGGTGAATATTGCCAGGAGAACCAAAGAAGAAATATTACTAACTTTGTGAAGCAAGCATATCTGGCATACTTTGGAATGAAACTCGGAGACCAAGATAAGTCTTGGGCTCCCCATATGGTCTGTAAAACGTGTGTCGAAAATCTACGTCAGTGGAAAAATGAACGAAGAAAAGGTTTAAAATTTGGTGTGCCTATGGTATGGCGGGAGCCAAAGAATCACCACAGTGACTGTTATTTTTGCTTGGTTAATGTGAAAGGTATCAATCGTTACAAGAAACATAAATTTGAGTATCCGGATTTGGAATCAGCAAGGCGACCTGTACCACACTCCGACGATGTCCCCATCCCAGTGTTCACTACACTCCCAGACCTAGCATTGTCTGATGAAGAAGATATCCAGGATTTGGTGTGCACACGTGCAGATAGTGGTAGTGAATATGAAGAAAGTACTTCTACACAGCAACAGTTCTCTCAGGAAGAGATCAATGATTTAGTACGAGAGTTAAGTCTCTCCAAGCAAGATTCTGAGCTTTTAGCATCTAGACTAAGTGAAAAGAACTGTCTCATGGCCGAATGTAAAATAACTTTTTTTCGGACAAGAGAGGTAGTACTTCTTCCATATTTCATTGAAGAAGAAGACCTAGTATACTGTAGGAACATCCCTGGACTCCTACTCCAAATGGGGTTACCTAAATACCGACCAGAAGATTGGCGATTGTTTATGGATAGTTCAACGAGAAGCTTGAAGTGTGTTTTATTGAACAATGGCAATAGTTATGCATCGATTCCAATAGGTCACTCAACAAAACTGAAAGAGGAATATGAAAATATAAGAATGATCTTGCAGAAGCTTAGATATAATGAACACCAGTGGTCTATATGCGTTGATTTGAAGATGGTCAACATCTTACTTGGGCAGCAAAGCAGATATACTAAGTACCCTTGTTTCATATGCTTGTGGGATAGTAGGGCTAAAGAAGACCACTGGGAAAAAGTTGTATGGTCTGCTAGGGAAAATATGACTGTAGGTGCATCAAATATCATTAACGAACCACTGGTTGACAGGG
>JABUQX010120446.1:22500-25000 GCA_015478945.1 Trachelipus rathkii | reverse complement strand
TATCCATGGGAAAAAGTTGCTCTCCATCCAAAAACTTAGCTTAAATACGTCAAGTCAATCACCAACACTAATCCCAAGCAATCAAAGCAAACCACAAACAGAAAACAACTAAATGCATAAATTTATACTACTATTTCAGAGGTAGAAACTATATTACTAATTAGAAGAAGAGGTGTGGAGATATGTCAACAATGTTAGAAGGAAGTAAAAAAAAACAACACAAATACCTTCTGATTCTTACGCTAATGCTCAACCTTAATATCCCTTTTCGCGCTTCACACCCACAAGAAATTATTTTAAAACAAAATACTGCATAAAAAATCTTTCACTCTCAAATGTACTTATACGTATTAATTATATATAATATATATATATATATATATATATATATATATATATATATATATATATATATATATATATATATATATATATATATATATATATATATATATATATTATATATTTATATATATTATATAATATATATATATTATATATATATATTACTATATATATTATATAGTATATATTATTATATATTATATATATATAATATATTATTATATATATATATACTAATATATTATAAGATGTTAAATATTGCATAATAATCGCAATTATATAAGTGGTTAAAGAAAGAACATATAATGAGAAGGTAAAGAATTAACCGCCTTCTCTAGGATTAAACCACCGCATGTTGCGCGTGAGGACAATATGCCAGGTGCTATACAACTGAGCTATCCTTACCCAAAAAATTGGATTCAAGAACAATTATAAAGCAACAGTTCCCGTCAAGGCGGCATCACCAGGTGTCCAGCCTGTCTTATCTCCCTCGTTCTTTATATTTAGATGTAAATATTGAATAATAATCGCAATTATATAAGATGTTAAAGAAAGAATATATAATGAGAAGGTAAAGAATTAACTGCCTTCTATGGGTTTGAACCACCGCATGTTGCGCGTGAGGACAATATGCCCCGGTGCTATACAAACTGAGCTATTCCTCCCTTCAACCCAAAAAAGTTGGTTAAGAACAGTTTATGAAGCAACCGAGCTTCCGTCGGAGGCGACATCACCAGTGTCCAGCCTGTCTATCTCTCGTTATTTATATTTTAGATGTTTAAATATTGCATAATAATCGCAATTATATAAGTGATTAAAGAAAGAATATATAATGAGAAGGTAAAGAATTAACTGCCTTCTCTGGGTTTGAACAACAGCATAATGTCCTCACGCGCAACATGCGGTGGTTCAATCCCAGAGAAGGCAGTTAATTTTTTACCTTTCATTATTTGTTCTTTCTTTAACATCTTATATAATTGCGATTTATATGCAATATTTATCTAAATATTAAGACGAGAGATAGGACAGGCTGAACACCTGGTGATGTTCGCCTTGACGGGAACTCGGTTTCTTTATAACTGTTCCTGAATCCAACTTTTTTGGGTTGCAGGGATAGCTCAGTTGTTATTAGCACCGAGTATGTCGTTCTCAGTTGGCAACATGCGGTGGTTCAATCCCAGAAAATTCAGTAATTCTTTACCTTCTCATATTGTTCTTATCTTTATACATATTTATATATACATATATATATATATATATATATATATATATATATATATATATATATATTATATAATATATGATATATATATATATATATATATATATATATATATAATATATATATATATATATATATATATATATATATATATATATATATATATACATATATATATATATATATAACTGCAGGGTGGTGTCAGTTGCAGATCGGGAATGCTGTTGGATTATTTGCTATGTTCCAGGTTGTTCAGTTAATTGCAACCCTTGACGGAACTTTTCATGAATTATTCTTCTCCAAGTGATCCTGTCTCGCTTAATCTATTTCCTTCATCCATACTAATCCCCTTTGCTATTAATAGCTCCTTTACTCCATCAACCCACCTCCATTTGGGTTTTCCCTTCTCCTCATTACCTATCACTTCGGAATTTAAAAACCTTATCCAATCTCTCTTATCATTCATTTTCTAAGCCACGTGACCAATCCATCCTCAGTACCCTTTAATTTGTTCTTTCACCAGTTTTATCTCCTAGCAGCATATATCCCTTATCCTTATATTTCTAATTCTATCTACTTTTTCACAAATATCTCGTAAACCTTTCATTTGCAAACCCTTAACCCTTTCTTCTCATCTAGAATTTATGCCCACGTCTCAAATCCATACAGAACAGTTGGAACAAAATTATACATTCGAACCAATTTCATTTTTAACTTCATTTTTACCTTCCTTGATATATTTTCCTTTTTCCATAATTCTCTAAGACTACTTAATACTCTTTCACCCTCAGCAACCCTATGGTCAATCTCTTCTTTCATGCCTCCGAAAGCCACAATATCCGTTCCTAAGTATCTAAAAACTGTTGTCTCTGCTAGGCTTTCCCCATTCACCTTAATGATATCCAACCCAGATTGAGAATCGTCTCCTTTTGG
>JABUQX010120446.1:12500-15000 GCA_015478945.1 Trachelipus rathkii | reverse complement strand
AATTATTTGATTAAATTTAGCTTTAATTGACATGATCAGTTTCAGTTTTTTTTTTACTTTTTTTTCTAATTAGTAGCATTTCAGACTAATTGGACCAGTCTTGTTAGTAGCATATGCCAAAGCCCACATTGGTTCAGTGCACGAAAAGAAAATGAAGTAAAAGTTCTCAGCTGACTTTACTTGGTAAAATGTTCTTCCTGTATTCCCTAAAGTTTCCTGGATTTAACATTTATCAGTCAGATTGGCTAGGCAAAAAGCTGACTTAATTATTGAAGCAGAAGCCCTAATTTTAGTAATCCTATAGTTGCTAATTAGAGATGCCTATATATTGGCTCATTCTACTTCTGTAGAATGCACCTTAATAAATAGTTAGTTCTAGTGATGTCAATTTCAGAGTATTTATGAAAAAAGTAAAATATATAAGTGAGCGGTCTCTCTCTCTCTCTCTCTCTCTCTCTCTCTCTCTCTCTCTCTCTCTCTCTCTCTCTCTCTCTCTCTCTCTCTCTCTCTCTCTCTCTTTTTTTCTCCTCTCTCTCTCTCTCTCTCTCTCTCTCTCTCTCTCTCTCTCTCTCTCTCCCCCTATTTTTTTTATATATATATATATATATATATATATATATATATATATATATATATATTATATAGTATATATAATATTATATATATATATATATATATATATATATATATATATTATATTATATATATAATAAAAATATATATATTATATATTCTTCCTCTTTTCCCCAAGGTGCGTGATATGCATTGGAAAAGAAAAGTAGTAGAAGAATATGACAAGTTGAAAAGAAAGCCTAGCCTTACCACCCCCTCTATTCCTATTAGTGAGAACTCGTCACAGTCAGAAAAATCCATCCTAGAGCTTCACGGAACTGCGACGGACCCTCAATACGGCATATCGTCAGTGTAAGGGTTCATCCTTTCCCAGGTGGACCACAACCGATACCTCCTCACAAACCCCCATTCACTCCAGTAGCGGCGCTAAGGTCTTCGGGGCCCTCCCGCAAGAATTTTGCTGGGGCCCTCTCTTTATATATATATATATATAGTAATATGATTATACTTAAATAAAATATATATATATATAATATATATTATATTTATATATATATATATATATATATATATTAATATATTTAATATTATATATATATAAGATATATTATATATATATATATATATATAATATTCATATATATTATATAATATATATTATATTAATATAATAATACTATATTATATATATATATATATATATTATATATATAAATTATAAGTGCCAGGCGTGAAGTATGAGCTCTACGGCATAGGAGCGAAAACTATAAGGCTACAGGATATATAAAATAAAATGGTAAATAACATGGTATTAGAAGGCGGGCCTAGGCGTACCCATGAAAGATAATAGTATGAATAAAAAAATAATAAAAATATATAATTAAAATTATACTCAAATATAACTGATAACTAAATGTTAATGTCAACATAGTTACGTATAAAAGTGAGTAAATAATAAATTTGGTGGGTATACTCACTTCGGAAAAATATGATCATTACATTAAGAAAGAAAATAATAAAATTATATAATAATATAGTATTTGGGGCGTCGAAGATAGGATCACATTTAGGGGTAGCGAGTACGACGGGTAATAACATATATAGGGGGAGTGTGCTCAATATTATACCCCGAGGAGGGGCGGAGTAAACCCCCACGCGACAACCCTCAAAATATACCAATAGAGTAAGCGGTATCACGAGTAACCATCTACCTCTAGTAAGTGGGGATATGTAAATCATACTACCGAGTGCCCCGGATAGCAGATGAACTCACCGACACGCCTAATCGGTAGCGTGGTTAATATACCCTGTGTAGTAGTAATAGTTGTGTGTGGGTGAAAAAAAAAAAAATAGAATAATAGTGAAAAGTCTGTAATAGATTGTTACTACTAATATATATTAAATACGCGTCTGTAAAACACTTGGTCTCGTAGCTGTCTCCGTATCATAATTACTCATATTTAAAAGATAACCAAGTGATTTTCGGAGGCTTTAAAATTTACGATTACAAAGTTATCTCTAGTGAATTATTTCATGGTTTTTACATTTTCCTTTATACCATATAAATATTTTTAATCTGAGAGTATAGATATTCACATAAAAATGTTATTTTCCTTTATCACGCTGACTTAGGTCAATGTGGTAGTAATGGGGAGATATTAAGTTTTTTTTTCTTCGTCTTTCTCTTTTTTTCCTTTTTCTTCTGTCAGCAAGTTGACCTTATATGGATCCGTGAGTCATTTCCACCAATTGATATATATTCTACTATATTACTCTAGTTATATAAGCTAATTAATAGTATTTTATGAATATATATATATATTATATGAGCGGCTTAATCCACGTACTCTATTAATATATACCTTAAATTATATATTATATTATATTAATTATTAATTAATATTATTATATATATATATATAATATA
>JABUQX010120446.1:0-5000 GCA_015478945.1 Trachelipus rathkii | reverse complement strand
AAAACCCGGGTAAAATTGGGAGATTTGAAAAAAAAATACAGTATATGTATATAGTCACTGTTTAAAAAAAATGAGTAAGGCACACTGTAGGAAAGTCTGAGGTTTTTAATTTATATATATATATATATATATATATTATATATATATATATGTTATTATATTATATATATATATAGATATATATATTATATATATATTATATATATATATATATATATTATATATATTAGTATATATATATATATATATTACCGGTATATATATATATATATATATTATATATATATTATATATATAGATATATAATAAATATATATATATATATATTTATATATATATATATATATATATTAAAACCGTATATATATATATATTAGGAAACAGTGTGTACAAACTAAATGGCAATAAGTCATCATTGGAAATAGTTGAAGAATGGTGTCCCACAGGGTTCAATGCTGGGGCCACTATTGTTCCTCAATATATATATAAATGATTTAGACCAAAGACTTAAATGCAAGGTTTCTAAGTTGCAGATGCATACAAAAAGTGGCTACCCTCAGTTATTAATAGTTAAGGAGTGTTAAAGATTCAAATTGATTTGATAAACTTCTTGGGGTGGCAATTAGTGGGTAATTTGAATTTAATAGTAAGAAGGTAAGGTTCCTTTCACTTAGGTTACTTCAAATAAAAAGTTTTAACTAGGTTATAAATGGGGTTTGGCTTGAGTATGTGGACCAAGAAAAAGATTAGGTGTGATTATAAGCAGTAATTGAAAGTAAGCTTATCAGTGTTGTGGAAGCAAGGAATAAAGCTAATATGATGCTGGGAATAAATAAATAAATATTTTGTTTACAAGAGAAAAGAAGTAATAAGTTGTATAATAGCCATGTTAGGCCAGTATTTGAGCATCGTGCACAAGTTTTGGCCCCCTTTTTAAGGGAAAGACTCCAGATATGCCAGAGGGAGAGAGAGTGCACATAAGGAGCAACAAGTATGATTTTCTGGGTTTGATGGTAGAGCTATGATGAGAGGCTGAAGGAGTTAGGAATGCTTTCTGTAGAAAGGCGATTTCTCTGAGGGGGACATGATACAATTCTACAAAATATTTACATCTATTGATAATAATGAGACCAATAAATTCTTCATAGTAGATTCACGGACTGGAGACCAGGGGCAATAGGAAAGAAAATTAAGAAAAAAATTTCCCATCTTATATAAGACGCATTCATTTCAATTTGACTAAGCCATAATGTGTGGATTTTTAGTTAGAGTAATTTAACAACCCTAGGGTGCTTGTGGATTTGCATGAGCAAGTTTGGTTAGCGGGTTGACTGGACCAGTTCGTCGAAGGCCCATTGTGGCTTTCTTACTGTCTCTTATTTCTAATGTTCATTAATAGGGTTGTTAAAATTTGGAAATGGTTTGCCACAGTAGGTTGTTAAGTGTGACTCACTTGCAACATTAAGGAAAGGATTGGATAGGCTTATATAGGATGGCTCAGGATAATATATTTTGATTAAGCCAAATTGTTAGGTTTTAGTTAAAGTAGTTATTAAGGTTAAACTGCATGTTACTGTAAAGTTATTAAAGCTTGTAGTGTGGTTAGAAAGTACTTTAGCTATAGTCTTTTTTCATTTAGTTGTAGACTTTATGCATATTACTATAAAGTTGTTAAAGCTTGTAGTATGGTTAGCAAGTACTTTAGTTATAGTTTTTTTACTTTTAGTTGTAGACTTTGTGCATACTATATAAGTTATTAACAAGCTCAAGGGTGCTTTGTGGATTTGTATGAGTACTGTATGTTTTAGACTTTGTATATACTATGTAAATGTAAGTTATTGACAAGCCCTAAGGTGCTTTGTGGATTTGCATGAACATGTTGATTGATGATTGGTTCTATTGGTTTGACTGGGACAGTTTCGATAGGCCCATGTGGCTTCTTACTGTCTTTGTATTTCTAATGTTCTAATATATATTCGATAATGGAATTTAATAATGAATTCTATTCTATTCTAATATACTAATCAATAAAATTTAAAGATACATTCATTTTTACTTTTGTATTAAATTTAAAATATTTTTTTTCACTCATTCATTTCTAAATATTAAATAGGTATATCAGTGAAATCTTGAATAAAATTGCAACTAGGCTCACTAATAATGAAATATAATATAGTTGTTATTATTGCATATTAGTAATTTTTAAAAATATCTCATTGTTGAAAATAATTTAGCTAAAATTTAAAAAAAAAAAAAAAAAAAAACATTGCAGCTGGGCTTTTTTGGGTTTTATTAGGCGGGCTTTTTTTGAGGGGGTTTTTTTAAACCCAAACCCTGTGAAAATTTGCCCTTGTGCTACTCAAGACTTAGTCCCTTTACATCCACCAACGATTTAATTACACCAGCCACCTTCCTTCCATTCACAACTTTCCTACTACACTCTGCATCATCCGTTCCCTTTTCATCCAACATATATCCTAAATATTTAATATAGACACTTGTTCCAGCTGCTCACATCTAAACACATCTTCACACCCGAGAATGTTGTCACTTCACCACCCCCCCCCCCCCCCCCCCCCCCCCTCACCATAACCTTACTCTTATCTACGTTTACTTTCAAACCCCTCCTTTTACACACACTACCAATCCTCTCTACCAATCCCCTCAGATTCACCACACAAAACCAAATCATCCGCATATAATAGGTTTTTTTTTTTTTTTTCATTGTCACACCACTCACGGGCAGAGCCCTATTCAAGGAGGGGGTGTTACACACCTCAGAAGTTAACAACTAAATTAAATTACGCAGATGAGCACAGACGCAGGCTTTAAAGTGAGGTAGATTAAATTCAGCAGGGAACACAGAAGATGGAAGAGAATTCCACAGAACAGATGTGGCAGGAAAGAAGGAAGACCGCAGCAACAGCTGGAGTTACAAACATCAACACAAAACTCATGTGCAGACACAGCACCCCTAGTTCTACGAGGGCGACGTAAAGGTGGAGGTACGCGAGTGATAAGCTCCCTCGAGCACCTGCCGCTGCGGTACCTATAGAAAATTCTAACACCACTTCCTGCCACCCCCATCTCTAATTCTTTCATAACCCCATCCATATATATATATAAATTGATTAATTAAGGAGACATAACACATGCCTGCCTCACTTCCGCCATTTAATACTAAAACCAGACACTTTTGACACCATTTATTCCTACACACGCTTCATTTTCGTCATACATACTTTTGATTCCATTCAGATTCCCCTACCACCAACACCATATTCACTAGCACCTGCCATAGGCTTCCCCTATTACTATTATATATATATAATATTATATATATTATATTATTATTATATATATATATATAATATATATATATTATATATATATTACTATATATATATATATATATATATTATAAGAGAGAGAGAGAGAGAGAGAGAGAGAGAGAGAGAGAAGAGAAGAGAGAGAGAGGAGAGGAGAGAGAAGAGAGAGTATGAGAAGGAGAGATGAGAGAAGAAAGACAGAGAGAAGAATGACGAAGAGAAAGAGAGAACGAGAGATAGAGAGAAAGAGAAACAGAGAAATGAAAAGAGAGAGGAGAAGGAGAGAGAGAGGAGAGAGAGAGAGAGAGAGGAGAAAGAGAGAGAGAGACGAGAGGAAGAGAGAGAGAGAGAGATGAGAGAGAGAGAGAGAGTTCTGCATTGCACAAAAATATTATTAGAAAAAGATTTTAAAAATGATTTTAAAAATGATTCTATTTTGTAATTTTAAAGGTGGTAAAAAATACTTAAACCTTAATGAAGTTACTTGGGAAAATTTCTGTTCTACTGTTAAGTCTATTGTTACCAAAATTTGGTTAAAGTATATTTGCATTATAAAAGTTTTAACATGAAATATATATTTTATTTTTTTTGAGGTACGGTTTTGTTCAAATAATTTAGAAAGTCAAAATTTTTCATATAGAAATGTTGTCTGAAAGTTGTAAAGTGATGGTGTTGAGTGGAGAAAATATACAGTGTTGATATAATGGAGATGGAGTTTTTTACCCTGGGATAATTTTAATTCTAAATTTTTCCTTATTTTATATATATATAATATATATATATATATATATATAATATATATATATATATTATATATATATTATATAATATATATATATATATATATATATATATATATATTATATATATATATATATCATATATATATATATATAAAATATATATATATATAATATTATAATATATATATAAAATCAAATAAGGAATAGCTAAAAAGCAATTTAAGGTTATCCAGGATAAAAACTCCATATCCATTATAATTCAACACTATATTTTCTCCACTTAACACCATCACTTTACTACTTTCAGACAACATTTCTATATGAAATATTATATATATTGTAAGACAGAAATTTTCAATATTACAAGAGAAAAATTTTCAAGTCAGACTCTAATGAGGTGATTATTGAAGAAGATACCTTTAGTGTTTTGGTAGAAGATAGGAAGCTTTTTAATATTGAAGTGGAAGGTATGTTTTCTCATTATTAACCATTTTTTTCTTTTTATATTTAACAAAAGCACATTTACATTCATTGTTAGTTGTAAAGTCAATTCTACATCTTACAATTTTAAATTATTTTTTTTTACAAATGCTTATGTGCTGTCAGGGGAAAAAATTTTCCCCCAAAGTGACCTATGAAAGAACTCACCTTATAGTGGTCAAGTATTTCAACCACCTTTGATAGGATTTTCAAAAGTTTAATCATGAAATTATGCAACTTTAAGTTGTCACCAAATTAAAGATTTGTTTTTCTCTGAATGCACAATTCTATTCTAAAGTTATACTAAACTTAAATTATAATTAAACTCAACAGACTACCCCATATTTTTCACATTGTGTTTTATAATTATAGGCTATGTCAATGTAAATGGTACTCCATCCCAAAATGAAGAATCAAGTAGTGGAAATCAGTTAGCACGAAGTGAGTC
>JABUQX010120445.1:32500-37361 GCA_015478945.1 Trachelipus rathkii | reverse complement strand
GTACATCCCTAATTACTTCACAATAAATTATTTGATGATAAATATTTAATTTTTTCAGATATGAAATTTCTTGTTATTAGGTCCAAATTAAAGAATCCTTCCGAAATATTGAAATTAGATTTAGTTGAAATAAAAAAAGATTCTAATAATTGATTTAGATTTTTATCCTTTGAATTAAACAAAAAAGTTGCACCTTCCCAATTAATGATGTGCTCATTCTGTGATAGATGTCTAAAAATGGCATTTTGGTCATTTCCTCTTCTAACCTCACCCCTATGTTGTTCTAATCGGACCTTCAGGGTCTTCAACGTTTCACCGAAATATGAATCATTACAAAATCCACATGGAATTTTGTAAACGCCCCCAGTCTTTTCAAATTTAGTCGTATTATTATTTATCAAAATTTGTGATAAGGTATCCGGAAAACTGAATACTATAGTGATGTCAAATAGGTGTTTAAACATAAATTTCATGTCAATTAGTTGAGGTGAGAATGGGATGACTTTAACGTTATCATTTAGAAAAGGAATTTGTTCCCTTAATCCCAAATAGCTAGAATAAGCCTGTTTGTACTTCTTATGAATTAAAATTTTTGGATAGGCTAAGTTTCTAAATGTACGAAAGATAAAATCAACTTCTTGCTTCAAATATGGAGGATCACAATAATTGAAAGATCTCAAAAACATGTTAAAAATAACATTATTTTTAATGTGAAGAGGATGAGAAGAAAAATAATGGAGCAATTGATTGGTATGTGTTGGCTTGCGATACACTTTAAAAGATAAAGAAGTTCCTGTTTGTATAATTAGAATGTCCAAAAAAGGAATGCATCCATCAACTTGTGTTTCGTAAGTAAATTTGATAGAAGGGGTTAAATTATTAATTTGAAGAAGGAAATCATTAATGGAAAAGGATGTAGGGACAACAGTAATGACATCGTCAACATATCTCTTCCATGAAACAACTTGAGAAAAGAGAGGGGCCTGTGGAAGGAGTCTGGATTCAAAAAATTCCATATAAATATTTGCCATGATCGGACTTAGACTACTGCCCATACTTGCACCAAATATTTGCCGATAAAAATTATTGTTAAAGGTAAAAACATTTTGAGACATACAAATACGTAGACAATTAATAAAATTGGGAATGGGTATAGGAATCATGTTAGGTAACAAAAATTCTGATAAAAATTCCAAAAGATGGGGAATTGGAACATTTGTAAACAAACTAGTAACATCAAAACTAGTTAAGCAATGATTAAAGGGAATAAATCTTCCTATTTTATCAATAAAGTCCATGGCATTTTTTATATGAGTGGATGAGATAGTGCCTATCAAGGGAGAAAGAAAGGAGGCTAGCCACTTATTTAACTTGGAAAAAACATCATTTCTGGCCGATATAATGGGTCTAAGTGGGACACCATCCTTGTGCAGTTTAGGAATACCATACATATATGGTAATGATGGATTGGTGACTGATACTTTTTTAAAGATGTCAATTGGAATCAGGGGTTTAACATACCTATTAAATGAATATAATTGCGAGTTAGAAGGGTCTGAGTTAAGTTTTTCGTACGTATTTTCATCACTCAACAAAATGTTAATTTTATTTTTATAATCCTCATAATTTAGAATGACAACTCCGGCTCCTTTATCTGCTTTGCGAATAATAATATTTTTGTTTCTTTTTAATGAGGAGATAGCATTTGTAAATCTTCTTGGAAAGGAGGAACAAGAATTGGCAAGTTTTTTAACAATAAGGGGTAATAAATTCTTGTGAGAACCAAAAGAAGATAATATTTTAAGTTGACTAAGAGGGGAAGTGTCCACTGAAAAACCAAGTCCAAAACCAAGCAGCTGAGTTTCAAAAACACTCAATTGATAATCAGAGAGATTGGTAATAATTGAGTCATTGGTAAACTTTGTCCAAGGTGAATCCAAACATAATTGAAACAATTTCTGTTGTAAATGTCTTTCATAGTTAAAATTAAACCTTCTTAGATCTTGATTTATTAAAAAAATTCCTCTAATGAAGACATCATTTGGTAAACTTACACGAAGTAAATTATAGTGAAATCTGCAAATTGAGAAAAGATGATTACATTCTTTCTTGATGGTTGATATGCGATTCTTAATTAACATGGAATATAATTTTGGAAAGGGCTCAGAGTTAAAATTAACATATCCTTTAATATTAAAAGACTTTGGTATAACTTTCTCTCTTAAACAGTCTTGTAAAAAAGCAACTGACAATTTTCTCCTGGTCGCCATCTGTTTCTTCCTTTCATATAAGTTAAAATGAAGTTTACTAAAAGGAAAAAGGTTAAAAATATTAAGAAGGGATAAGTTACAAGGCATCGTGGTTTGTAATATGCAAAAATCTTTAGAGAGTTTTAAAACAGCTCAAACTCTTAAAATGTAAAGAAACAATTTAAAACCACTTAAGAACTAAATAGGGAAATCAAAATATTAAAAATTAAACAGTTGTTTACGTTTCGAGACTAGTACAACGTCTCCTCCTCAGAACTTAAATGGAAATAAAATTAATTTTGACAAAATAAATAATAAAATTAAAATATGAAATATAAAAAATGAAAGCAAATTAGCAGATGGCAACATAAAATTACTTCACAATAAATTATTTGATGATAAATATTTAATTTTTTCAGATATGAAATTTCTTGTTATTAGGTCCAAATTAAAGAATCCTTCCGAAATATTGAAATTAGATTTAGTTGAAATAAAAAAAGATTCTAATAATTGATTTAGATTTTTATCCTTTGAATTAAACAAAAAAGTTGCACCTTCCCAATTAATGATGTGCTCATTCTGTGATAGATGTCTAAAAATGGCATTTTGGTCATTTCCTCTTCTAACCTCACCCCTATGTTGTTCTAATCGGACCTTCAGGGTCTTCAACGTTTCACCGAAATATGAATCATTACAAAATCCACAAGGAATTTTGTAAACGCCCCCAGTCTTTTCAAATTTAGTCGTATTATTATTTATCAAAATTTGTGATAAGGTATCCGGAAAACTGAATACTATAGTGATGTCAAATAGGTGTTTAAACATAAATTTAATGTCAATTAGTTGAGGTGAGAATGGGATGACTTTAACGTTATCATTTAGAAAAGGAATTTGTTCCCTTAATCCCAAATAGCTAGAATAAGCCTGTTTGTACTTCTTATGAATTAAAAATTTTGGATAGGCTAAGTTTCTAAATGTACGAAAGATTTATTCCCTTTAATCATTGCTTAACTAGTTTTGATGTTACTAGTTTGTTTACAAATGTTCCAATTCCCCATCTTTTGGAATTTTTATCAGAATTTTTGTTACCTAACATGATTCCTATACCCATTCCCAATTTTATTAATTGTCTACGTATTTGTATGTCTCAAAATGTTTTTACCTTTAACAATAACTTTTATCGACAAATATTTGGTGCAAGTATGGGCAGTAGTCTAAGTCCGATCATGGCAAATATTTATATGGAATTTTTTGAATCCAGACTCCTTCCACAGGCCCCTCTCTTTTCTCAAGTTGTTTCATGGAAGAGATATGTTGACGATGTCATTACTGTTGTCCCTACATCCTTTTCCATTAATGATTTCCTTCTTCAAATTAATAATTTAACCCCTTCTATCAAATTTACTTACGAAACACAAGTTGATGGATGCATTCCTTTTTTGGACATTCTAATTATACAAACAGGAACTTCTTTATCTTTTAAAGTGTATCGCAAGCCAACACATACCAATCAATTGCTCCATTATTTTTCTTCTCATCCTCTTCACATTAAAAATAATGTTATTTTTAACATGTTTTTGAGATCTTTCAATTATTGTGATCCTCCATATTTGAAACAAGAAGTTGATTTTATCTTTCGTACATTTAGAAACTTAGCCTATCCAAAATTTTTAATTCATAAGAAGTACAAACAGGCTTATTCTAGCTATTTGGGATTAAGGGAACAAATTCCTTTTCTAAATGATAACGTTAAAGTCATCCCATTCTCACCTCAACTAATTGACATTAAATTTATGTTTAAACACCTATTTGACATCACTATAGTATTCAGTTTTCCGGATACCTTATCACAAATTTTGATAAATAATAATACGACTAAATTTGAAAAGACTGGGGGCGTTTACAAAATTCCATGTGGATTTTGTAATGATTCATATTTCGGTGAAACGTTGAAGACCCTGAAGGTCCGATTAGAACAACATAGGGGTGAGGTTAGAAGAGGAAATGACCAAAATGCCATTTTTAGACATCTATCACAGAATGAGCACATCATTAATTGGGAAGGTGCAACTTTTTTGTTTAATTCAAAGGATAAAAATCTAAATCAATTATTAGAATCTTTTTTTATTTCAACTAAATCTAATTTCAATATTTCGGAAGGATTCTTTAATTTGGACCTAATAACAAGAAATTTCATATCTGAAAAAATTAAATATTTATCATCAAATAATTTATTGTGAAGTAATTTTATGTTGCCATCTGCTAATTTGCTTTCATTTTTTATATTTCATATTTTAATTTTATTATTTATTTTGTCAAAATTAATTTTATTTCCATTTAAGTTCTGAGGAGGAGACGTTGTACTAGTCTCGAAACGTAAACAACTGTTTAATTTTTAATATTTTGATTTCCCTATTTAGTTCTTAAGTGGTTTTAAATTGTTTCTTTACATTTTAAGAGTTTGAGCTGTTTTAAAACTCTCTAAAGATTTTTTCATATATATATATATATATACCGTATATATATATATATATATATATATATATACCGTATATATATATAATATATATATAAGTTCAAAGAATATATATATATATATATATAGTGATATA
>JABUQX010120445.1:0-27500 GCA_015478945.1 Trachelipus rathkii | reverse complement strand
CATATACATATACATATGCATATACATATACACACACATGCACGCACACATACACACCTTTACTTTAAAAATGAGTCCTGAGACTAAGATTTAGGATTGTGAGGAGTGTTCGAAGCGAAGCTCCGTAGGCGACTCGTTCACAATTGGTGAGTTGAAAATTGTGGTCGTGTAGTAACACTCCAAAACAACGAAAAGGACTTAGAAGGTTGAAATTTAGTGGTGTAACGTGTTTCAACAGAAATTTAATGAATATAAAAGCCTGATGTATTTTCATGATGGTATTTATGATGTGAGCTTGAGCTGGAACTGAGCGTGGAGTCAATTTGGAATTCTGACTCCAGCTCCCTATTGGGCTAATTAAGGTGTCTACACGTAGGTTATCAAAGGTGTAGAACGGGTTTCAGAAGTTTAAAATGAGTTTGAGGGTCCCCTTGATGGGGCCTTGGGGTGAAAAAAAAGAGGAATTAGGAGGAAGGAGGAAGGAGCCTCATATGACGGAACACATGAGTCAGAAGAAAAAAAGCACAGAGTGCAAGACTGAGAAAAAGGAGGAGGAAAGAGGAAGGAGTATGAAGTCTCATATGACAAAGCACCTGAGTTAGAAGAAAAGCACAGAGTGCGGTGTCGAACAGAAGGAGGAAGGAGGAAGGTGGAAGACTTATGTTATAGCAATTGAGTGGTTGCAATAATATTTTTTATTTATTGTTTTAAAAATTGTAATACAAGAAGAAAAGCACAGAGTGCGTTGTCAATCTGAATGAGAAAGGTGCTAACGGAAGAGGACTCTGTGTTGTTAGCTTCGCACGCCACCTACATGCTCACCCACGGAGCCTCAGATTCGCGAATGCATATGTAACTCCTCACTCTTTTGATTGACGCTCTCGCGCGAATGGTTGAGTCTTTCTACTAGCGCCCTGAGTAGCTTAACACGTTATATATGTTTTCACGTGATGTAGAGTATAAAAAGCGTAATTTCAATGCTCTTAAAGGAGTCTAAGGATCCATATGAGGTATGGGTTGAACCCTAAAACGAGAATTGGTCTTTAAAATGAAATTTTAAAACCTAAAAGTTTTTAATTACATAAACTTATATTTTATATTACACAAATATATGAAACTTTGCACAGAGAACTTAAGTGATACTCTCTTAATCATACAAAAATGCAACGAAATGTTGCACACCTGAGGTGAGTGTGGTGTATCTTCTACATGTGCCTTCGCTCATCGCACAACGGATGAGCACGCTGTTATCATCGGTTGATACCTGCGTGGAGTCTATGCACAATGTTGCATCAAATAACGTACTCGAGTTAAATGCACTACGAGCTCAGATGGTGATCTTTGTCTCTCTATGCGAGATGTCTCTTTAATGGTGTTAGACAAGTTTCATGGCACACTTATGTGTATGCATATAGTCTTTAGCTATATTATCATCTCAAACTTCATATGTGTGAATAAACATTAAGTTTTCTTTTGCATTTTATTCAAAAATGGTTTATTTTTGTTTTAAAAATTATTTTAATATTTTTTATTTATAAAATTTTATTTATTTTGTTTATAAACATTTTGTTAATTTTATTTATTGTTTTAAAAATTATTTTAAAACTTTTTATTTATAAAATTTTATTTATTAGTTTATTATAAAATTTGTAATTTATTTATTGAGTTAAAAAATGTTTTAATACTTGTTAATTTTATAAAATTTTATTACTTTGTTTATAAATCATTTTGTTTTACTAAAGTTTTAAGAAATTTGATAAAAACATGTAATTTACAGACCCTCTAAAGCAGTAAATCCAGTAAATCAATAGCGGCAACGCCCAAGCATTAGAGGAGTTGATAGGATCTTGTTTTACTGCGTTTACTGCTTGACCGTTTTAACTGCTTTACGTCATAGTTTGACGTGTAATAAGTATAATTTATTAAAACATTCATGTGTTAATTAAAAATAACAATTAATCATTTACATTATATTTACATTCAATGTAAATAAGAAAATCAATTTGTCTTATATTTAAGTTTTAATCATTATTATTTATTATTAATATTATTATTATTATTATTATTATATATTATTATTATTATTATTATTATTATTATTTATTATTATTTTTATTATTATTTTTAACGAGTTATGTCTCAAAATATATGATAAAAATTATATCAATATAATTTATTTATATTAGTTTAATGTATAAGTTTTTTTTTTTTAATTATTATTTTAGAATAACCTCCAGAAAACAGTGAATGTCTCTTCAACTACTTCATTAGAAGCCACATTCCTTATTAATCCAACAGAGTCTATATTAGATTCCAATCCCATAACTCCAGCTTCATTACAAAAAGAAGACCCTCTCCCAGTGATTTCTCATAATTGTATTATATATTGATGGTACTCTCTTTTTTGCATACTCATCAAGATCTTGATCGGCCAAAAAAGACGTATCTTAGATGAAATTTTTAAGATGAATGTGAGAGAGGATCTGGATGTTAATTCGTCTACATTTTAAGCTGTTATATGTTTTAAACAGATTAATTTATTCAGTAATTTTCTCTATAGGCCTATCCAGTATGCGGTACCCTGTTAGTATACTTTAATGTTTATATCGAAGTATACAGTTTCATTTCCTTCCTTCAATGCCACTGTGGCACGCATTCGTAGGCCGTGAACATTATCTGATGCACAGGAAATGTGCCATTTTGGGAAGGATCACGGTGTGTGAGGGTATTCGAGCTGAAAAAAATCGGATGTGTATATTAAAACACCATGTGTACCATGATTATAAAATATACCACCACTTTTGAATATATGTTATAACACACATAGTTACAACTTTTTAAAATGTATTCACAAAAACAAGAGCTGTTAACGCTTGTTCACCGTATGGTAGCTTACATGACATATCAATATTCGCTGTCAACATTATTCCCATTGTACCTTCTAAAATATGTTTGATGTCAATTGAACATGAATTTCATGAAACTTTTCGATGAACACCTTTTCTTTAATTATATAATATATATAAATATATAATACTATATATTATAATAGTATATATATATAATATAACCTATATTAATATTACTATATATATATAGATATATATAATATGAGTATATATATAGATATATATATAATAAATATATATATATAATATATATATATATTATATATATTATATATATATTAATTATATATAATATATATATATATATATATTTATAATATAATATATATTAATATATTTATAATATTATATATATATATATATATATATAAAATTTATATATTTATATATATATATTACTATTATATTATATATATATATATATATATATTATGTAACTAATGAAACACATTTTATTATATATTTTATTAAAATCGCTGTATGCTTTTAATTAAAAATAACAAGTAATCATTTACATTTATATTATTCATTCAACGTTAACTAGAAATATTTCAAAGTTTTTTAACAACTTCTATAATAAATCATCATCTTTGAACAATGAATTTATTAAATTATTAATATTATTATTATTATACATCCTTTTAGAGTAGAATATACTAAAAAACATTTAGGTAAATGTTTCACTTTAGCAAATATTCCCGACGAGACTAATAATACATATTACAAACACTGCGTAATAGTGATATCTTCGTGATATCTTGGCTAATAACAGTATATGACCATCCTCTTCTCTCAGAAAAAATATCACAAAGTAAGAAAATCATTTTATACAGAGTATTTGTACATAAAAGAAATGATAATAAATATTCTGTATAAAATGATTATACAGAGAATTTGTACATAAAAGAAATTGTAATATATATATATATATATAATATATAATTATTTATAATATATTATATATATATAATATAAATATATATATATATATATTATTAGTATATATTATATATATATAAATATATATAAAATATAATATATATTATAAGTATATATATATAATAATATATATATATATAATATATATATATATTATTATATATATATACTATATATTAATATATTATTATATTATAAATATATATTATAATTATATATAATAATATAATATATATAATATATATATATATATACAATAATATATATTAAATATATATATAAAAATGATTATATATAATATATATATATATATATATATATATATATATTATATATATATAATAATATATATATATAATATAATATATATATAACTATACATTAATCAGACAAACACTTATACATCTTTCTCTTATCGCCTCAGACGCACTAGTTATATGGGAGTACACGGGAGTCCAGATGCCTTAGCTCATAAGTCCCACAAACTGGAGTATGGAGCTCTGAGTACAAAATTTTAATGCAATATTATAAATACTCAATTAGGTAAATGTTATCAAGAGACCTACATTGGCAATCAACATGTACATAGTATTGTGGACAGAACTCGAGCATTATAAGAGGGATTAAGATCAACAATGTACAGTATACTTGGATAGTAAGGCTAATTTAAATATTAGATAATGCTTCAAGTTGAGATAATGTAGAACATAAATACGAGGCAAAATATCAAGGTTTATACATATAGGTCATCCCATGAAATAAACACTAGATGACATAAAACAAATACTTTATTATTCCATTACTCGTAAAGTCTGGTAAACACACCATACCTGGTCGGGATAAAACATATGTCTGATAGGTTTGCGAACACTTTAATCCTATTTAGCCAGGGCTAGTATTATAACCTCTATACTCCCCCTTCCCAGATTATGATGCAATATAAGTTAAAAAGGGTAATAATTAAAAAACACCATAAAAAAATATTTTATATTATAACATTTTAATTCCTGATACCTCTTGCTTACCAGTGATTGGTGATAATGAAAATATATAACATTAAAATAATTTTAATATATTGGAGGTTCAATATAGTAAATAAAAATATTATTAATAATATATATATATATATATATTACATACACTAATTATTATATATGGGTGATATATAGTATTTAATATATATTCAATATAATACTAATAATATAATATATATTAATAGTATATATATATATATTATAATATATATAATATTTAATAATAATATTAATAACTATAAGTAATAATAATAAATAATACTAAAAAATATATAATATATAATTTAATTATATGACAGAGATAGAGATTAAACCAATAGGTTTTTTATATAATATTAAAATATACATATAACAATAAAATATAATTTCCATTGTTTAGACTAACAAGTGATCCGTGATATAAGAATAGAATCTTATAAAAATCACACATAAGCACTATAACCAGCTGATTCCCACTCAAAACGCAACGACTTCCAGTGTTAAGATAAATAGTTTTTAGAATTAAGTTATACTGCTGCGACGTGTTTTTACATGGTCCTCATAATTGCTGAGTACTACAAGATGACTGTATTACTATCTTATAGGCCATGAGATGAATGATATGATGCATGTTTTATTTAACACAGCACATTATATGGAGTTTCCATCTCTTGATAGGGTCTAACGAGAATTATTGATGGATGATAATTTTCACCTGGGATCTACACAGCAGATAGCGCTGCAATAAAATATACAATACATTAAACTGAGCACGATAAAGCTTATACATTTTCAACACTTAAATGCCAATCAAGTCAGTTGTTCCATACACTAAATAGTGTTAACACATGTATGCTTAAAGTGAAAATACAGCTTTATAAAATAAGCTCTTCCGTGTTTACATACAATACCTTAATATTTATATGGTGGCTTATGACTACTTCTATATAACAAAGGGTGCAACATGCACCCCTATTCTTTTAGAGATATTATCTACTCTTAATAATTATCATTTCCAAGAGTATAATTAACACTGTATGAGAGTATAATCTGTTAAACTGGAGGACATTGTATATGAAAAGTAGATAATTTCAATATTTTATAGTTAGTTTTGGTTAGTTAATATTATACATATTAAAAAATATTCTATATTCTATAGACATAGAGTATATAGATAATAATAAATTTACAAAAAAGGTAGTTAGGAGTTTATAATATTATATAACTCAATATATTAATTATATAAACAAAATCAACTCTAATAGCAACTTGGATTAATATATATTATAGACTGTGATTTAAGTGTTGTTTCCTAGAACCACACCCTATCCTAAGTATTTCTTCTATTTCTTCAAATATACTGATTATGGAGTGCCGCAAGTCTTCATTGAAATGTTAATATCAGTTCAAGCAATAGGGTGCGATTGCTCCTACCCGCCAATCGCTCCTGGTATATACGCTGAATAAAGATTTGAAAGGGAAAAGCATTTTAATACCAACTCCTAACAGATCAAAGACGATACTCCAAATTATCAATTTTATTTATTTTTTATATATATCAAATATTATCGGAGAGTATGTGTGACTACATATAAGTATTAAACAATCACAATATATCTTTATATCAACTATATAGCTATGAGATAGATATCTCGAGAAATAGATGCGGGACAAGAGACATTTCATAAAATGTTTAGATCATCCTATTATGCTTCTACCAACCTCTTTTCCATATTAAGAGTATGAACTCTATGTAGTCAATAAGAGACATAAAATATATAATATAGCTCGAAAATGACTACAATCAAAGTTAATTTTTAATATATCACATTAGTTTTGTCATCACAAGTGGCTCTCCTATGTATTTAAGTCTAACTCTCCTCAAATCTTACTCTGCTCTCAACAAAAACGTGAATGATTTCTGTATAACAATATTAAATAAGGAGTAAACGTATAACCATCATAGAAGACATAATTTCAGAGTTGTCTTAGACATATTCGTTAAGCTACATAACTATATTTGAATTTTATGATGCTTTAGTCCTGTCAACTGTCTTCTGACATCCGAAAAGTGTAGTATATAATAGATATAATGAATTATTCATTAAATTTATCTTCATTTTTTGTAAAAATTCTCCCTAAGGATATAGATCATCAACGCAAAAGGTCAGTTTAATTAATACAGAAGATAATGTGAGATACAATTGATTCAAGTGTTTATTAAAGTAGCGCGTTACGACAATCATGAAATATCCGCAAACTATGAGTGTCAGACTAAAAATAATCATATATAATCATAATAGTACAATAAAATAAATGAATATAATATTGTATATAATATAATATATAAATAATTATAATATAATATTAATATATATATAATATATAGTTAATAGTATATTATATATTTAATATTAATATCTATATATATAATATACATCGTTACAAAAATATTTAGGATATGTCTAATTAATGTTTATATAAATAATAGCTAATATGTTAATTAAATTATAATAATTAAATATTTAATTAAATATAAGATAAAATATAAATATTAATTAATAGATATCTTAATTATATTATATATTAATATATTATATAATATTATTATAAATTATATAATATATAAACATATATGATTTTAAAAGTAACTAATATTAAGTATATATATATAGATATATAGATGATCTATAGTATTGAAGATTGATACTATAATATATAATGAGATGATATATATCCGCGTTAAATCAAATTCTAACATCTAAATCAATTATTACCCACAAATACTTATTACATGAGAGAATCTAATACATACCGACCGTTTCTCTAACTCACGTGCCCATATAGTAGTAAGAATAAAAATGGCTCGGCGCTATAATACTACTTATTTATATCGACTAACCGGAGAAGATATAGATGCGGAAAAGGAGTAAAGTGAAGTGCCATAAAGTATAAATTGGTGAACGTGACAAGCCGGAATAATGACGATCTTATGTAGTAAGCTGCAATTCAGTCTTACTTCTATAAACTGATTCTAACCCTTGTGGATAGTAACATAAGTGTTAAGTTTAGTAGCTAATTACAAATTACCTTCAATCCACAGACAGTTACAAACTAGAGTGAATCAAGTCCGAATCAAGACTACATAATGTATACCAGATACGTCATCTACTGCTGATAATGCCTCATATATAGCTATACTGATAACTGAGTCTGGGGTGTGATAAACGTCACGCTGGCTGAAGGTAGACACTTCACTTCCGTGCATTCATCTGAGAATTATGAGTCATACCTACAGTTGTTCGAGAATGTCTTGTCCATCTATTCTACTGTATAGGCCTCTATATATTGGTCAGTGCATCAGAGTCAAGAGAGACCCTTATTTAAAAGTTCCAACCTCTCTCCAAACAGGAGAGTAGCACGATCCGTATCTCCAGCACATGCCTGACCAATTAACACTTCAGCCTCATAATAGATCTCAACCTATCTTATCTCGCGCTCGAGTTAATACATAGAGCGCAAGATAATTCTAACGTCATGGTACTCTCACTAGTAATTCCATGGATCAGATTACCAATATTTATCATAGGTGAGGATAAGAATCTTCAAAGCTGTGACCTCTCAACTTAACTACTATTCTCATACTTATACTTGATGGATAATTATAAAACAATCCTCTCCCGAGACACACAAGCTCGGTCACTCTACTATGCTTCTCAACACACATACATGCAATCTCACATTCCACTGACATAAGTCCTCTCTCTCCGGACAAAACACTCTCATTTCTATATCTTCAATCAATCATTTATAAGACTGACTAAATACAGTAAACAACACACAATCGCAAATCGGTAAAAACTTACTAGTGCGCTGAAGGCGCTACAATGCGAATCTGAACTATGAGCGTCCTCATGTAATATTCTCTCATATTTCAAACAACCATCTACAAACTCGATAATCCTCTTTATAACAGTTCTTATTCTCTACTATTGTCCTTATAGCTCCAATTTTATCTTGTGAACTCCGTAACTAATCTGCACTATGATATAAAGCTGTGCACTACTCTGATGCGTGAACACAATCTTTGCTTCTGTTGATTATACATATAACACTCATCCTCATTCCTCCAAAATCCGCGATGATGTCTCCGATACAATATCTAATAAACCATTATACCCCATATATGTAGTAGCTATATATATATATACATTAAATCAGAGTACATATAACTGATAAGCCTGTATTTATAGTATACATAGACGCAAATAAACAAGACCTAACTCTCATCTCTGCATCTCACACACCTCTACTACGAGCGTCTATAATAAATGCTACTCGCATACTATACACTAGCCATTGAAGTACTTACCCATATGTCCCACTACACTCATGCATCTCTTATTCATTTCATTTTCTCATTCCAACTGTATACTCCTAATCAAAATAATTATACAATCAATCGAGGACACTTTGTATCAGTGACATCATCCAACTGCACTATAATCATATGATCAACACTTCAGCACCTCTGGAGAACTGATCACACTTACGAGCTTCTAAAGTCAGGATGGGTAACTCCTTACTTCTATTAATACAAACATGACAGATAATATTAGACTTATTTCAAACCGCTCTTATTTTAGTACACAAATCGAATACGTCTAACTAAATACTAATGCCGAAAACAATTACTTCTTCTTTAAATCACCAGATATGAGCCTCAATTAGCGACACCTCTATCTGGTTTCAGCACATAATAATAAAAAATCCATATTTCAATCTACGTGCAATTCATTACAATTGGAAGTGAAGGGTAAGATGAAGCCACCATACACAAATACATACTCTATAGTCATATCTATCCACTCTGAGTTCTTGACGAACCAATTACCCTGTTCGAAACGCAATCCATCTATAAGAATTACTTCAGTTCTAAACATCCCTCATTTAACAGTGCTCTCACAAGAGTTGTGGAATATAACAAAAAAAGAAGACATATACATACCTATATGCCTCTCAAATCGGCTATTATATAGAATAGTACTTTATAACAATCAATACAACTTCCAACTTCTTCATCATCCTCGATGATTACTCTTTACATAATACACTCTCGCCAGGGGCCTAGCGTTGCGATTATCTATCCCATCTACACATGAACTTGTCTGAATAGTTCCAGATATTCAGTCTCATTCGCCTATCCCCCCAACCCCCCGATAAGATATAAATCTACTCAATATCAGCGTTGCTTTATTACTATAGACTATCCCTATAGAGGAATTATCATAGCCACAACTCTACAAAATTAACGTCTCTAGATTCACAGCTTATATCAAATTACATATTCTGACTATTAGTCGTTCTAGTGGATTATTTACATCATCATCGTGCGTTTAAAATTATAGCAATGTATATTATAATAATATAATAAATAAAACTGGTTGAGCTATTAGAAAATGGAAAGTTATAAATTGAGAAATATGTATTCTACTAACTGGATATATGTTAGTATTACCCGACTACTCGAGCTGTACGATTTATTTATATATTAAGCTAAGGAGAAACCAAAGATTGCTCGAGTTATCAACTAGGATCCTATAATATTCTAATAGAGGATAATATACTATTTTTAGGTGATAACCTATAATAACTAAAACACAGTTTAATGAAAGAAATATACCAATGCCATAACTATAAGAAGAGGCATCATCATATTCTCATTTTGATAATACTAATATAGATAAGTTATCTCTCCAAGCTCTTACAGTCTATTGGATTTTTGAAGAATGGTTTTACGTTGAACCGAGTACGTATATATATTTAATACGGTATGAAGTTGCGTAGTTAAGTATATATTGATAATTAAAAAAATTTATGTAACTCCTACGTGTGATAGAATAGCATATCAATAAGGCACTTACAAATAATACACCATAAGAAACAGAAATCCACCTAAACTATCAAATAATTTCATAACGGTAAAGCACCAATAGCTAATGAATGCTTATTAAGTGTGCATCTTAATAATCACAAGCTACTGGAAATAGTAAATACCGGTCCTCAATGTCACTGGACCTGACTTAATACTTCATTACGTATTTATTGTAATAATGACCATCGTCTCAACAAGACATACAACTGAGTTATATCATAGTGAGAATTAACTTATATAAAACCATCGATATTTTTGGATGATTTAGTACTTAATCAATTCCAGATCCCAACTCTTGTATGAGCTGGAGCGTAGATTAGGTAGTTAGTTATTAAAGGGGAGTGATTCACATATCCGTTTCAATATTAAGAATTTTATTAAGTCGAGCTAATTATAATGAATAAGAAAGATATCACAAGAACCCTACTGCTTATATTTGATCTCGAGTACTTTTCCTATTATGAGTATTAATACAGGATGATTGTACATTGCTACTAACTACATATACCTCACACACGTTATCAAATAACATTTCCACGGAGATATCACCGTAGGAAATAATTAAAATTGGTCTATAATATGATTATAATTGGTCAGTAATAGTTATTATGGAACAACGAATAAGACAGATCTTGGTACAATGAATATGTGAGAAACAAATATAACTGCATGATAACGTGTCTTTAAATAGATATAGAAATAATAATCACACTTGATACGCACTATACTATATCACTATAGTATGTATTATGATTATAGACTCGAAAGTAGCACTTATAATAACATTATTGATAAAACATATTTATTTATATAGTTAAAATATAAAGCACGAATATATGGTATGAATTTATTATTATATTGAATAAATGAGTTGAAATGGCTAATATATATCTACTAATATAAAGTACACAATAGATCGGTCCCATAGAATAAATATATAGTACTAAAATAGACGGATTTTAAGTTTATCTATACTGTACTCGACAGTCACCCATTAAATATTTACTTATCAATAATATATATTTCCAAAAAGATAGTATTGTACTTAATAATTTAATCTAGGCTAAATTAATTAACACCAGTTTAGTCATTTACATGGCTTTTATAGATATTCAAGAGAACTAGGAGACAGTGTACTTACTATATCGGGCTTGAACATATATAAGTATCAATGAACAGGCTCTTAGAATCCCTCGATTGTGTATATAATTCAATTATAGTAACTTGAGATGAAAACTTAAATTTGAATTTTCATATTTGCGAAGAATGGAAAGGAACTTTACTTATGCATACTATGTCTCACATCTTAATCATATTATATCGATAGTCTAATATGAATCATATTCTCTAGGTGTGTAAGTGAGCGAGCATAATCAGTATAGGCACTGGTATACCTAGTGTGATCTCAGAAATTTTAGGCACCTACTCTCAATATAGATAAATTATATATGTACATTAACAAATAATATAATATAGAGGATATTATATTGATGAAAATTTTAAGAGAATATTAAATACAAAAGTGTAGAAATCGAACTGCCACTTCGCGAAATTAAAATAGTGTGTATTTAGATCAATATATAATTTTATTATTTATATTTTTACCTATCGGAGGTAGTTGCCATAAAAAGACTCTTGTGCGATAAAAAATTTTTAGATCAAGTGTGCACTAATTAACACATTACGCGAAATTTTATAAATATTTTAATTTTATTAATAAATAATCATAAATAAAAATAAAGTTATTTTGTGAATTAGGTTATGTTTCTATAAATAATATAAATTACTAATTAAAACAAAATTTATAAAATTATTAAACATTATTATATTGTCTTAATTATCAGATTATACATCTAATATAAAATGTATTAAATATTTCTGTATTCTTAATAATACTATTATATAAACAAACTACTAACTTGTAATTAATACTCATTTTAAGTTTTCAAATATCATTAAATATAATATTAAAATATAATATTTTGAAATAATTATTTGATAATATTTAATAAGTAAAAATACTATTAATATTATTTATTATATTTAGAGTATACATATACTAGTGGATATAAATGTTAATAGAGTTGAGTGATAATAAAATTGTTATGGTATATTCAATGAATATTTATATATTATATAATATTATATATTAATATATATATAAAATATATTAATATTTATATATTTATAATATATTATATTATAATATTAATATAATTAATATATACCATCAGATAAGAAATATCAGATTTTTTTGTACTGAGCCCAGTCTCATTGATATAAAAGATATATATATATAATATTATATAAATATCTATTAATTATTACTGCAGCCTATTTAATTTTACGACACACTTATATTAATGTATATTATAATAGTATATTAATATTATATTAAATATAATTAATATTAAGTTATATTAATAATATAAATATATATATATATAATGTAATATATATTGATATATTATATGAATAATATTATAATTAATAATATACTAATTATATATATATAATATATAGTAAGTATTAATTAAATATATTATATATTTAATTAAATATATATATATATATATATATATATTAATTAATTATAATAATATATATATTAAATAATTATATTATAATATAATAATATATATTATATATAAATAATATATATATATATATTAAATATAATTATATATATAATTATTATTAATATATATTAATTTTAAATAATTTAAATTATATATATTATATTAATATAATAGTAATATTATAATTAAATATAATATATAGATATAGATTGATATTAGAGAAGAGATGAATAGAGAGATAGAGTAAAGAGTAAGAGGGTAAGATAGAGGAGGAGTTTAGATACCTTTCTAATATAAGCTGGGTAATAATAGATCCCAATGAAGTGACCTGAGGACTCTACATCGCTATAACTTAATATATTATATCCTCCTAATCCAACAATAATCTTACCTAAACTTATCTACTCATCAATGATTTATATACCATACACATACATAATTCTATAACATAATAAAAAATTAGAAAGAAGTTAGACATTTAAATCAATTAATAATATATATCTATTATAAACTATTAATATAGTAAGAAGTTGAGAATTAATTTCATATTAATAATATACTCATAATATAATTAATAATTGATAATAATTTAGAAATTAATCTCATATTAATTAAATAATTAAATATAAGTATAATAATTTATATATCTGCTCTATCATTGATTCAGTAATGATATCGCTAATAGATGGTAATTAATATGTGTATAACAACTTGATAGATAAATAAATAATATAAAATTATTCAATCATGGTATACAGGTAATTAAGCTACATCATATATAGCATACTAAATTACATAAAGTTATACTGTGATAATACTAATAATATATATAATTTATTATAAATAATACATAAATTCCATGCTATTTTCCCATATATCCAAATATAATAAATAAAATAGAGTAATAAATATAAAAAATAATAAATAAAAAACTATATATAAATATTTCAATTTTAGGTAAAAAATATATTTTTAGGAGTAGGATAATAACAGAAGTAAATACATTATCCTTATAATACTCTAATCTATAATTATAAATTCGGTAATACTTATATCTATGTATAAATATATTACAAAAGAATATATATAATAGTAATAATAGATTATAATATAGATATATATATATTTAATTAATATTTATATAATATAGTATATATATATATATATTAAATTAAATATAAATATTATATAATATATTAATAATTAAATATATAAAATATAATATATATATAAGTATATATAGTATATATATATATATATATTATAATATATAATTACTATATTAATATGTATATATAATTAATAAATATATTATATATATGATAAATATATTATAATATATATAATATATATAGAATATATATATATAATATATAATATAATATTATAATATAGGATATATAATATAATTATCATTATAATATCATATTAGTATTACCTACGTCATAGTTACCAAAATATAAAGTATGGTAGTGCCGTCAGGATTATAGCGTATATAGATTATAGTTCGTATTATTGAAATATAATGGATATGTTAGTAATATTAAATGTATGATATAATATAGAAACAGTATTAATAATCATATATAATTAGATATAGTAATTATAATAATATATATATATATAATAATAAATATATATATATATTCAAGATATGTATGTGTTATTATATAATATATTAAATATATATTTATATTAATATATAATATATATAACATATATATATAATAATTATATATACATTTTAATATTATTATTTAAATTATAATATATAATATATAAATTAATAATATATTTATAATAACTAATTAATTGTAATATTATATATATCATACAATTATATTTGATATTAATTAATTTATATTAAAATATAATTATTTATATATTAAGTTAATGTATTTATATATTAATTATTTATATATTAATATTATTATAATATTTACATAAATATATATACATATATATATATTTATTTAATATATAATATTAATTATAATATCATATCTGGATATATAAAATTAATAGAAAGATGTACATTAAATAATTACATATTAATTATAGAGGTATATATTTTAAAAAAAATAATATTTCAAACATTATAATATATTAATAAATATACATATTAATTAAATAATATATATATTAGATTACTATATATATTAATTAAATATATTCATTTGAGTGCTATGATTATTGATGTGGATTTGTATTAAATTATAGATTTGTGAATTAATATAATGCATATCCGATTATATAATGATTAATAATTAATTAAAATATATTATATAATATATTTTATATATTATTTATAATAATTATATAATTTATAAATATAATATATATTATATATATTATATATATATATATTAATATATATAATATATTATTAATAATAATATTATAATATATTAATTAATATGTATAGATATTTATAATAATAATATTTAAATATCAATTATATAAATTAATACCTAAATTTCATGGGTATATTGGCTTCAATTAATTTTCAATTAAATTAAAAAGAAATAAAGCAGGAATATCCTAAATATTTTGAATTAATATATATATATATATAATATATAATTATAGATAATAATCAATATAATATATATATATTATTATAAATATATTTATTATATATTATAATAATGAAAATATAATATTATAATATATATAATATTTAAGATATTAATTAATTTTAATATAATATAATAATATAATATTAATATATATAATAATATCTAATATATATATAGTATATATATATTAAAATTATAATATATATTTATTATATATATATATAATATATATTATAATATATATATAATTAATATATATAATATATAATATTTAAAATGTATGAATATATAATATATATTAATATTATATATATATAATTATATATATATATTAATATTAATATATATATATATTTATTTAATATTAATTTATAATATATATATATATATATATTTTAAGTATTATATATAGATATATAATTATATATATAATATTTAAATATATATATATTTATATATATTATTTAATAAAATATAATATATATATTAATATATATATTAAATTAATAATTAATCAATATATATTAATATATATATATATAATAATTAATATATAATATATGATAATAATATATATAATTATAATATATATAAATATATATATATATATATAATATAATATATTATATATATATAATTAAATATTAATATATATATTAATATAATACATATATATAATTAATATATAATATTAATAATATATATTAAAATATATTATATATATATTAATATAATTATATTAATTATTAATATTATTATAATAATATATTATAAAATTATTAATAATAATTAATTAATATATATATATTTAAATATAATAATATAGTTAATTAATAATAATATAATATATAATAAATATATATAGTATATTATATAGAGAGAGAGAGACCATAGAGTTTGCATGAAATGGAAGGGAATTGATAAAAGCAAATCTTTGAGTAAGGTATTGTGTGCACAATTACTCAGGTAGCACCGTTAATAGTTAATAAGTTGTTTAATAAAATGATAAACCTATGTGTTAATTAATTGTTTCAAAGATTTGCCATCTTCCATATAAAAAAAGATTAATTAATAAATTAAAGTGTTTTATTTATATCTATTTAAATAATTAATAGTCCATAATAGGAAAAATGAACTAATATAACTTGTTATAACATTCTGAATAATTTTAAACATGAATACTATATAATTATAAAAATATTTACTATATAAATTAATTAAATATATAATATATATAATATATATTAATAATATATAATATATATCATATATATATTAATATAATTAAATATTAATATATTACATATTAAATACTTATAATATTAATAATATTATATATGTAAATTAATTATAAAATATAAATATTAATATATTATTAATTAATATATATTATATAATATATTAATAATTATTTAATTATAATATTATAGTATATATTAATATATAATATTTAATATTATTTATTAATATATATATCATTAAGATGGAATGGAATTATAATAATAGGTCATACCACCGAACCCTCCAATTTAATTAGAGTGATTAATATAGTATAGATCTTACCGTCAATTAATAATTATGATACTACCTAAAGACCTGACCAGCTAGCTACTCTCGAGTAATAATAAATGTATAGATATCACCTCTATGTAAGTATGGCCGGCTTAATGACGCTATTCTACTTACTTTACGCTACTCAATATGACTATATGCTTTAGGATAAGATAAACCTAAATTCCTCAATATTGAACTCCTCTCAGAGATATTTTAATTTAATAAGTTATATCGCTGGAATAGGAGTTACTACAGTCATATACTCAATTATTGATCTATTTATATATATAGTGACTTATTATCTGCATAACGCATAATCGTTATCATTACTTCTTTCTGTAGATAAAGCTAATATTAATATAAATTTATCTTGATATAGCGATATTAGTTTAGATTATCGATAGTTATGCTGAAGTAATAATTTATACATATCATTTACTAACAATAAGGTATAAATAATAGATTAATAATATATGTAATAATTTTATTATAATAAATATAAATTAAATATATAATATATAATTAATATTATATAAATATAAAGTATTTAAATATATATTTATATATATCATTATTTATGTACATATATATATAAATATTTTAACTTTAATTGAATATATTAGTACTTAACTTATCATGCCAGAACACTATTATATGCCGTTAATAAGATTTTAAGTAATAATTAATTATATATTTAGTAATAAATATATATAATTTCATTTTAAAAATATATTAATATATATTATATAAATTAATATAATATATTTATTTTATAAATATTATTATAATATTATAGTTAACTAATATATAATATATATATTATTATCATATAATTATCATATATTAATATTACATAATTATACTAAATCATACATAAATATTATTTACTAACTTCTCTATCACTCTATATATATTAACATATAATATGTTCTGATATATATATATTTAATATATATCTCAAAATAAAGTTTTATCTCGCTAAAAGTAATTCTAAATTAATTATACTTTTATAAATAAAAGCCGAAAGAGGGTTGGGTTGTAATATGCTTTCAAAATAATTATTTAATATAAAGGCCACAGTGCTTTTACCCTTAAACTGATACTGAACCCTTATGCCCTTCATAAAATATATCATATACCCACCTAAATTAATCATATTATAGTATTTACGCTATTACATACAGACCCGCAAAAGAACTATTAGGGATTGAAGGTGATATAATATTATTTAGTATATATATAATGAGATACAAGTTCAATCAAATTCTTGTGCCATTGCTTTGAAAGTGGAAAAGCTATATATGTACTCATTGGTTGAGAATGAATATGCTTGATGTTAGTTCATCATCTCTAGCAAGTATTCCATTTGCCTTAATTAAGGGTCACTCACCCAAATCATTTCTGTCATATACTACCCTTCTTGTAATTAAATTATTTTTTTAGTACACTACAGCCTTAGTCCCACCCATTAAGAAGGTTCTATTTTGTCCATAGACGTTTTAGTATAGAATCTTACTAATGTGTGTGAAATAGCCTCGACCTCTTGCAACAGAGAGAAGTTTCGATGGCTAATAGCTATAATATATACGTATATTTACAATTACAATTATATAATAGGTATTAAGCTATATAGTTAATATTTATATATATTCAATAATTTAAATATTAATACTATATATATAATTATATTATTAGTATATTAATAATATATTTAATATAATAATAATATGAGTAGTAATTATAACTGAATATATTAATACTATAAAATTACTATTTACTTCTAAATAATATCATATATATATATATTAACTTTATATATTTAATATATGTTAATGTAATATGATTATATAATGTAATATGATTAATATAATATATATTATATATATATATAATATAGTAATATAAATATTATATTATATTAATAATTAACTATATTATATATTAATATTCAATTATAATATTATAAAAATATAGTATACAGTGTTATTATATATTATAATATATATATAATAAATATATATGTGAATTATATATTACACTATATTATATATATTAATTATATAATATATTATAATACTATTATATATTTATAATTATAATTTAATAATTAAATAATTATATTATAGTTAATATATAATATATAATATATATATAGTGTTGATATATTATTATAATTATAATATACTTTATATTATATATTTAATATAGTATATAATATAATATAGTATATATAATATATATAATATTTAATATTAATTTATATAATTAAATATTTTAATTAATAATAATATATTTAATAAATTAATACTACTATATATATATAGATAATATATATTAATATAATTAATATATTGTTAAATCAGTATTTACTGTAGTATATTGATACCTACTATATAATATATATATAAATATATATAATTACACTATTATATAATTATATATGATTATATATTATTAATTAATTATATAATTAAAAATATATATAATATTATATCTATTATATAAAATATTTATTATTAAGATATATTTAATTAATACATATATATTAATATATAATATTATATATACTATTTAATAATATATATATTAATAATATATATTTATCATATAATGATTATATCACTAAGACTTATATATAGTATTCAGTTTCTTACTTACTATATATATAATATAATTATATATATTAATATTATATATATATATAATGATAATATTATATTAATATGAAATATATTATAATTGATATATTATATATATATATTTATTATATAGGTATATATATATATTATTATATATAATAATATATGTTGGTGTCTGCTAATTATAAGAATTTAGATATTTGCCTATTATATATATTATAGTAATTATAAATATAATTATATTTGAAAGTTAGTATGAATATATTAGTGCGGGTATCATAAGCCTATTCAAGTATCTATAATAAATATATTGTAAACATTATTGGTTTAAATGTTCTTAATTTTAATATTATGGGACCTTAATGAGGTTTGCTATTAATTGGATTAGGACATAAGTTTAATGTATTACATTATGGACAATATCTTTAAGACTAATATAATGGTATTTTATGAATTATATATAAATGTATATATAATAACTTAAGATAAATAAATTATATTTCTAGTATTTTATATTATATAACTCTAAATATTATATAACATAATAAAATGTAAGAACTATAAACTTTCCTTAATTTATTTTAAAAAGGTTAGGATCCATTATGATATTGATAAATAATTTTTTTTATCTTGATTCCTGCCGTTTGCAAGTTCCTGAGTCATTAATTTCTAGTACGGATACTCCGCACTCTCGCATAAGTCCGCATAAAACTATTACTGGTAGTGTAACCTCGCCGCGACGTCCCGTAGATTTAAGCGGACTATATGCGTGAATATCTTAATAAGAGTCAGGAATGTTGTCCACACCTCTAGATAAATACTATATATATTTATAATTAGTATATTATATGATATATATATTAGACTATATAACGATATATATGAGCTTAGTATCATTAGTATAATATATACTATTCAGATGGATATATGATTAGCATCAGAATATATATAAGACTCTCTCTAAGATTATATATTTCTATATACATAATATATACACTATATATTAATATATAATATGCAATTTAGATGAATTATATTAGTTGAATCATTCCTAGGCAATCCGCATATATATATATATTATCTACTATAACCGCAATTATACCGCAATCCGCAGTTATAACCGTAATATTAAGTTAAATTCGGATTGCAAACGGAGGGGGGAGCAAATCATTATATATATATCTTTAATCTTATCTGGAAAAACATCTATTCCGCATTACCTTGATATATCTCGTTAGTACTTACTTCCACACTATTATCTAAATTACGTGACATACTCAGCATTCCGTACAACTTTTTTGTCAATTTAGGAATAATTAGTGCATTGAGATAGTATATATATTATATATATATAATTATATATTATATAATATTATAGATATATATTAATTTAATATATTAATTAATATATATATTATATAATGATTTAGGTATAGAACCTTAATTAATAAAATAATGTTAGAACGTGTATAGAAAAACTATAAAATATATATATATATTAATTATATATACATAAATAATTATAATTTATATTAATAATATATTATATATATAGTATAAAATATAATTATAATATTTAAATTTAATTTAAAAATTATATTAAGTATTCAGATCTTTAATTCAAATATATATAAGTATATCTATATATAATATAATATATTATATTAATACTATTTATATAATTTTAACTATATATAGATATATATATATACATACTAATATATTATATATACTATATTAATATAATATTAATATTAATACTGTATTAAAGTATTAAATCTTTATATTCATATACATTATTAATTATAATTATCTTTAATATATGTTACATAGGATAAAGGTATATATTACCCATTATTTAAATATATTATAATATACTTCCCAAAATAATAATTATAATATAAATGATATATCATATCATATACAGTAATCCATATATTCATTTTACATTTTATAGTTTTTCGAAAAAATATTTTTCAATCAAATTTTATCTTTAGGATTCCTCATTTATAGTTTACAATTCTTTTAGTTTTTAACTGTTATTAATATAAATTATTAATTATTATAAAATATAGTAGATTAATATATATATCCATATTAATAGATTATTCAATTTATAATTCTTGTGATTTACTTTACTGATTATATTATCATCTTTAATCTTAGAATAACGAATAAATTATTTTTAAACTTAATGATATAATTAATAGGGGATAAATAGAAGCGTAACTTTCTGAGCGATAGAAGGCAGAAAATAACTTTATTTTATATTTAATAAGTATAGTATATTATAAATATATTACCTGCTAAGATTTAAATTGACTAAAGTTATATAGAAATTAATGTAACTTTACTAAGTTAGAGAATAATTTGTTGGTAAGCCACTTTTACTGAATGGTTAGTGAAATGTTGTTAAGCTGAGGCTGAAAGGTGTTATAGTGTAACTAGTAATAAAAAGTACACTTATATAATATCATTAGTGTAGGTGAGTATGACAAGAGCGCAGTTTAGGGTTCTTTCGTTCCTACTTCTCCACTCTTTCATGTCATGTTACGATGGGTGAGCTTATTCATTGATATAAGTAGTGACAAAATCATCTCTCTTCTCTCCCTCTCTCTCTCTTTCATCCTTTTTCCTATCCAACATATCTTCTATACCTATATAAATAGTATGAGTATATATATAATATATATATTAATATTATTATATATATATTAACAAATTAATTTAATATAATTAGATAATATATTAATATAATAATATTTAAATAATTATAATATATAAATATATAATATAATATAAATATATATTAACATATTTAAATATATGAGTATTAATATAATATATAATATAGTAAATATTAAATATATTAATAATAATATATATATATTACTTTTAATGTAATGATTATACTTAATTATAAAATAATAGTTATATATATATATAATATATAATATAGGTTTTTTATATTATAAATATTATAAATAGATTATTTTAATTACTAATGATTAATTTACTATATAGTGGTGTCCTATCCAGAAAAAATGTTTTACTCTCCTATTGGGCTTTCTTGCGGGGTTGTACACTCAGTAGGTTACATAGAATAAAATCGGTTTTTAGCTTTGTATATATTAATTATACGGTATTAATAAGTTAACAATATAGATAAGATGATTTTAGTAACTACTCTCTTATTATAATATAATATATGATAATATTCATATATAATATGCTAATAAATGAGTTATAATATTAATATATATATATACTATTGATATTTAATATGTAAGTGTAATATCATATATATTATATATATAATATTATATTTTATATCAGTTACTCAAATATATATTAATTATTATACTATATATATATAGTTTACTTAAAAAGGATATATCATATATATATATATTTATATATATATATATATATGTATATATATATATATATATATTATATATTATATATATATATATATATTATTAATTATATATATTTATATAATAACTATATGGCATACTTAAATATATATATATTATATATATAAAGTGGAAGGACCCAAATATTAAATTTCTATAAATATAAATTAATAAATAGAGTTAAGTGTAATTTATATTAATAAATTTACTTAAATCATCTTACCTAAATTTGAGGGTATGTTTACTTAACTTTATAATAATGATGTAAAGTGTATATAATAAGCAAAATCCGATATATAGATAACTCTCATAGTGTATATTTTATTGTCCAATATTTCTCTGAATGTACATGTTAATAATATAGGACGGGCATAGATCTCTAGTTAAGTCTGCCAATATCTATCCTAATATAGTATTTCTCAATAGTAGCTTTTCAGAAGTCTTTTAATGTACTCTAAAAAGCTTCATCTCATGATTATTTCTATCTACTTTGTAGAAATCTCAAAAATTTACATCGTAGTGTAATAATAAAGCAAATGAGATATTGCAAACAAGATGTATATAATATTATGGAAAATTATTATAGACATGATCATGAAACTAACCTAATATTCACGTCTATATTTATGCTAGTTGTTTGGTTATAATAATCGAGAAATCTGTGCTGGTGTATTTTGTCTCAATATTTCTAACTTCATATTAAATTCACCATCTGGCTAGTTAAATTAACTATAATCGTATATACAATTAGGCGATTATTCTAGATAAGTCTTCACTTCTCCTTCATCGGACATTCTTACACATATATTCATGCTTATATTACTATCTATTACCTTATAATAGTATATAATGGTCAACACATAATGGTAGTTATACAACCTGTATGATACGACCTAATAATTTTTCAAGGAGAGATAATATCATTTATTTAATGATAATATTTAAATAAAACTCTCGGCTATTAATTATTATACTTATATTTTAATATTATCATATCCAAATAAATTTAGTAATATATAATAATAAGGTTTAATGTGCGATAAATATATTGTCTGTGAGGACTTAATTAATAGTATAGAGAAATGTATAGAGGTGTTCTGTATTTTTAGTGAGAACTTTAGTTTTTTAAATTTCTTTGGAGGCTCAACTATCCTAATATTTTTAATTTCGTTAATAATATATACTCCATCAGTTGCTGAGGAAAAGCTATAACACATTTCACAGTGTTGATCTGCTTCGAATACAATATCTATAATGTGTGCAATTACTTTACGGTCTGATGTGTCCAATATCTCTCGATATATAGTTTATATAAACACTTAATGAAAAGGACTGCTATATATAGACAATCAATTTACTCTCCTGCTCTATACGATCAGTGCGACGATATAATATAGCATCAATAAATAAAATATTTAACTATACATTTAAAATCTGCAAGTAATTGTTTGTATTGTAAATATTATGAGCAGAAAATATGTGTCATACTTTCAGATATTTGTGTCGAATTTGTGTCATAAGAAAAATACCTCTTCGAGGTTTGTTGAGTTGGTGGTCTTCTTATAGTCCTGCCGCCATGAGCAGCCGCACACTCTCTTCTTCACTAAAACAACTCCACCTAAGGATGACAGCCATCGAGGCATATGTTTCATCTCTAGATGTGTGAGAGCCCTCACGTTAATAGACGCAATACTGGATAGTAAAATATATATTTAATGTACTATTTATAAGGATTACATAATAAATAAAGCTATAGATATAATACGAGTTTTGATTAATTATTTCACACCATATAATACCTGTCTTATAGATTTTTAAGATTTACATATATCAAAAGTAAACTTAATTCTATTTTTATACGGTGTGAGGCTTAGAACATAATGGGTCACCAACATTATCATCCATCATATGAGCATCTATTCCCTTTAAGTTTATAAGTTAATACCATATAAAGGTAAATAAGTTGAGTAATAGTGAAAATATATATACGCGTATTGCGTGAGAGTTTATTATTAGCTCACTTATAAGTTATATTCTCCTGATATGAAAGTCAAAAAAGGATTATCTCTAGCTGAGGCTAAATATACTCTCTGGGGAAGCGTGTGGAAACTGGTTTAATAATCGGATATACTTAAGGTTAAATATACATTCACATTTTGGGTATTGAGAGAGAGCACTATATCGCGATTTTAAATAGCTTCAGGCGACTAGATAGCATAAAGGAGCCAAAAATGAGATATTTAAAAACCATAAAAAAACGTCGATTGTCAGTTCAACCACATCATCGTCTTCACAGAAAAATAAATTAATAATCTATTCATGCATTAGTGGATTTTTCTTTTAGTAGACGGCTCTTATCAAGACTCCTCGAATCCATGAGTTTCCGGTTTCTTCATAGACATCTAACTCAAATCATTAAAGAACAAGAATATTAACAATATGCAAGTCACTCTGAGAAATTAAATTCTAGAGATGGCAAAAATGTAATTTTTCATTAGTTTACTCTCAATATAGATTATTGTGAGAAGTGATTATATAAATTGAAAAAAAAATATAGATAAACAAATATCAACTCCTAGCACTAAAATATAAAAACTCAAAAACTTTAATATATAATATTACTCCAGTAAATACAGCGAAACATAATGTGAGTGAAAGGAAAGTTTACTATAGAATAGTAATTCCTATCTTAGATACAAGTTCCTTGAAGCCAATTGTTTTTGATATAGATTTTAAAGTCAGAATTTTGATATATATATATAATAATATATTAATATAATATATATATATATATATATATATATATAAATATAGGTGATATATATATATATTATATATATTATATTAATAATATTATATTATATATATTATATGATATATATATTAATCATTATATAATATATATAATATTTATATATATTATATATAATATATATGATATAATTAATATAATATAATATATAATAATATTATAATATTAAATAAATATATATTATATAACATATATTAATATATATAGTTATATATTATCTTATAATATATATATTTAATATATGCAATATATATATTTTATAATAATTTATATATAGAGGTAATATATAATATAATACCTAAATATAATATAATAGGGTAGGATATAAGTTAATTATAATATATATATAATTAATTATTATTATTAGTATGATATTTTATGATTAATATTAATATTATATATATATATATATTACTATTAAAATATATTATATAATTATATATATAATATAATAATATATATATAATTATATATATAGTATTAATATTATATCATAATATAGTATATATTGTTAATTTATAAAATCAATTTATAAAACTATTGCTCTTCTATTGTTTTCTAGAGGGGCTCTATAGTTGGAACTCTCTTACAGATTTATTCTTTACCAATTTGAGCACGATATAATTTTACAATATACTAGTGGATTTATATATGTATAATATAAAATAATTCTCTCTATATCGTGTGAGATGTATGAGGAATTTGTTGAGAATTGTAGGTCAGTCTATTAAGCGGCGAGAGAGATTTGCGCTCTTTTTTATCTCTTCAGATTCGAAGAGTTCAAATATTTTAAAGTCGATTATATGTTTGGGTCTATCGCTAAGTGTAGCCAATTATAATCTCATACTACTTTTTTGAGTTGTGCAATTTAGCATAGTAACCTTAATATATATAATTAATAATATTTTGTCTTAATATAAAATATTAAAAGATAAAAATACTCTTTATTTTTATATCAGATAATCCGCTAATTATATGATTATATTATATTAATAATAAATATTAAATTATATACATCTATTTTTATTTTAATTATTATGATGTTTATGTTAAGTTTTATTTTTATATAAGGTACTAATAATAATTTTTATAATAATTTAGTCACAATACAGTCATTTTATT
>JABUQX010120444.1:20000-29541 GCA_015478945.1 Trachelipus rathkii | reverse complement strand
AAACCCAATATTTTCATAAAATTGTGTGTTATTTTCTTAAGATTAATATAGTAATATTAAACATACCTAATTCATCTTTATTAACAAAACAGTTTTTACACCTGCAGCACAAAAGTAACACATAATCCTTCAGAAAACCATGATATTTACATTTCAACCTGATGCTTATGGTGTGGAGTAAAAGGCAGCTATTTTTATTCCAAATTCATTTAGACCCTGCCCCCTTTCTCAGAAAAGATTTACTCCAAAACTGGTAGATTGGCAATAATGCGGTATCATACAGAGGCGATTTGATAGCACTGTAAAGTTAATTTACTTGAGATTTCACCCCCAGAGATGCAATGAAGATCCATCTCAAATTCCCTAGTGGGAGGGTAGATACAGCCTTTTGGCTGTGCCTCTTATGAACTGCCATAACCCAAATAATAGAAATAATAGACCTTTATTCGTTGTGCTGATGTCTTCATCAAGATTATCGATATTTTAGCCAAAAGTGGTAGAGATAAGTGTTTGTTAACGAGATCGATGTTAGTGAACATTCAACTGGGAAGACAACGTAAGTGGTTCTGGACAGGTCGATACGTTGCTCGTCGTGTGACAATGAAACCTTGACACGCCACTGGCTGGAAACCCGAATGACTGTGACCTTCACGCACATGAGTTTCCACTAAATGAACACCCTAGAATATTAAGTAGCATTGCTTAAAATAAAAATACCAACACTGTCACCTTAATGATATGATACACTTGAGGATTATACACATTACAGTACTAAGGTGCACCCATGATATTTACATCTGAACATGGTTTCCATGTATAATGCAGTATGCTAGGAATTATAAAAGATTAATCATTTGTGGTTATTTGAGCTTACTCTCCCTTTAAAAAGTGAGAGAATGAAAGTACGAATCAAAATATCAGAAAATGGTTTAGTGCCGTTGAAGGCCTTTATACTTACATACTTCAGCAGTGTTGAATTCTTAGAGAGATATATAGAACGTACCCAACTAGAATCCTCTGTCCTTTGAATAGATGAATTAATATATTTAAAATAACTTATGTTTTTATATGTATTTACATAACGCTCTTTTCAGTGAATTTAAAATTATATACAAAAATGAAACTTGTTTCTACTTCCCGCTTATAAAATTGCTTTATTGACTAAGTTGTTAATGATAGCTGTTTGGTCTGTCTGATTTGGGAGTTGTAAAGTTAAGTAATGTTATAAGTTCATATGTTAGCTTCTTTACAGAGAGTGGAAAACTTTACTTTGTTTGTTTTACCCATTAGTATATATATTAGGTAAGTTTTCATGCCAGTTTTTTGTTAATTATTACCTATGTTACTGTAAAATTAACATTGTCATGTTAGATATGGTTTTACAAAGTATGATCTGGATTGTGCTTTATGAGTCTTGTTATTACTTTTATTGTTGATAAGTTTGGATCGCTGAGTTATTATTTGTATAGTTTATTCTGCTTGATATAAAGTCATTGTGGTTTGTCGTGTTAAATATTATATTCTTAGTCCCATAATATAGTGTTGATTTTTATTACAGTACCTTTGGCACAAGTTAGCATACTTTCTATATTATTCCCGGTAATGATGAATTTCATGTTATGTTGTGTTTTTGTTGTAATATTACCATGTGCTAATGTAAATAATATTGTTATGTTATATATATATATTGACAAAGTGTGAACAAGTTACGTTTTGGACAAAGATAATAAGTTGCTTTTACTATGTTATGTGAAACTTGTTTAATTCACAACCATTTATTCCTGTTTAAGATGGCCTGGGTTTGTCGTTGTGTTGTTATTCATAGTTCCAGATGATGGTAGGTTTCTATTAATGTGAAAACTTTGTTACGTCAAAATATATGTTTGATCTTTTGTATAAAGAACTTGATCATGTTATGTTTATCCAAAATGATACTTGAAAAATGTGACTTGAATCAATAGACTGGTCAGGATCATGATGGTCAGGTATATCACAGAAGGGCTGAGGAGTGAAGTTTGATTTACTGATTTACTGATTTAGGGTATAAAAACGCAAACTTATGAAAGTTATAAAATAAAAAAGAATAGGAAATTTTATTTATTTATTTATTTACAGATGAAGTATGGGTTTTTTCTTGATGGTTTGAAACCATTATTTTCTGGAAATCAAGCAGATCCAAGAACATATAAAGACAATCTGAATATTGTTGTTGAGGTTTAAATTAAAGGAAGAAAGAACCTTGGTATCTTCAGCAATCGGCTCCAGTACTGAAGTGCTACTACCAACTTGAATTCTCTCAGACTCCTCCTTCCCTCATTCTTCCTTCCTTCTTCCTTTCCTTTTCCTCCTCCTTCTTTTCCTTTTCTTCTGTTTCCTTTTCTCCTCTGCTTTGTCTTGATGCATTTTTCAAACTGGGACTCTCTTCGTGCAGTCTTTGAACCTGAATCCGGAATCCGAATCCAACTCCGTCTCCGGACTCCAACTCCGACTCCGACTCTCTATCCTGTCTCCGAGTTTCAGTCTTCTACGTCAATATTTAATGCTTGATGGGTAGCGTCCTCTCTTTACGGGGATCAGGAACGTCATCGTCTCCGGGACGACAGCGTCATCATATAGCTCACATCCAAATTTACGCCCCATTAAGTTAAGCCTAACATGGTTTTCAGGACGAATTTGACCTTGACGCTAAGGGGGCAACACCCCCCTTAGGGGTGACCTACGGTCACCAAAACTCGCTTGGGATCAGTTTAACACCTACATATATATTCCAAGTTTGAAGCAATACCTCTATTTCTTCCTAGAAATAACGCGTGGTGTGTGTGTGTGTGTGTGTGTGTGTGGTGTGTGTGTGTGTGTGTGTGTGTGTGTTGTGCGCGCGGCTGCCGCGCACTGACGTAATCCGTCTGCGACGATTACGTCATCACGCTCGAGCCTAACTCTCGTTAGGCTTAACTCAATCTCGGGTTTGGACAGCCAAAAGGGCATAAACGCGGGCGTAGCGGATACGCTCTCGGGGGTGACCACCCTCTATATACATCCTAGAGACTTGAAATTTACCCTGTTTCGACCTTAACACGTACATAGCTTATATTCCAAGTTTCAGACCTATATCTCTTATACTTTTTGAGAAAAAGCTGTAGGATCGCAGACTGTCCCATCACTACTCACTCTAGCACTATTCTAGTGGGCACATTTTATTTCTTTTATTTTTCCTAGCATAGCTTACACGTAATTCATTTCTGCTGCTTGCAATTTATATTCTTCTCTAACTGGCATAATATAGCTTTCAGCTTCTTTTAATTAAATGGACATTAGTGTCACGTTTTAAGTTATTTTCTCTACCACAATGTCCAAATGATTGAGGATGTAATACAAAAGACTTCTACTACTACAGGTCATCCATATTGAGATATTCATTATTCAAGTTGCATATTACTTATGGGCATTATTCCCACATTTGTAAACTCCTCCCAGTAGTTATACTAGTCATGTTCGCAATGCTTCCCTCCACGATCACCTCCACACCATACTCTGCTCTATCTTATCTAGTAATATTTCTGTTTCATCCAAGCTCATGCTTAGTTCTGATTTTTTCCAACTCTTCTGCGAGACAATTTACTAACTCCCTCAATGTTTTTCAGTTTTCACACCTGCCAACTAACTCATCTGCAAAGGTTATTGAATCACTATTTGGATTTTGCACCTTCTTTCGAGCTCACTTTATTACTATACCTAAATACGTTATAAAATGGCGAATATAAGACTCTATCCTGCCCCAATCTCCTCGTGAGTCAAGCGACTCCCTTCATGAATGAAAAACTATCCCCGTCATAAGTTAAACCATTTCTTTCATGGTTCACACCTTTCATTAGTCAAACTACATTAGTCAACTAACTCACGCAGTAATGTTTCCGCAGTATTAGTACTAGGGTTTGCCAACGCACAGGGTGCTTTGCGGTGCGGTGCGGTGCGGTGCCGTGCGCATCAAAATTTCAGCAACCTGGTGCGGTGCGGTGCGGTCCGGAGAACGAGAAAAATTAGTGGTGCGGTGCGGTGCGTGCTTTGGGCCATTTGATCGCACCACACCGCACCGCACCGCACCGCACCGCACCGCACCGCACCAGCTTCCCGACAAATTTCTAAAAATAAAAAATGAAAAAAGAAAAATTTAGTTGGGGATATATATATATATATATATATATATATATATATATATATATTTATAGAAATTATATATATAATTATATATATATATATATTATAATATATATATATAATATATTATATATATATATAGATATATATAATATATATATATATATACTTATATATATATAAATATATATATATATATATTATATATATATATATTATATATAGTATATATATATATATATATATATATATATATATATATATATATATATATATATATATATAATATAGTATATATATATATATATATATATGTAATATATAAATATATATATATATATATATATATATATATATATATTATATATATTATATATATTATAGTTGTATATATATATATATATATATATATATATATGCCCCTTCAGTAGGTGTATTGGCTACAGATTCATCAGAGCAAATAAGAGTAGGAAAAGGGAAGCGTTTACAAAACGTTATTTTGGAGCAAGAAAATTAACGATGTAGGATCACTTACGGTTTAGTTACCAAACACCCTTATCACGTCTGATTTCCTATCCGAGCGTTCATCAAAAATTAAACGAGTTGAATGTAAACGAATAGTCATTTTACGTGTTCATCGTCCCATCATCTCAATGATACAAAAAACAAATTGTTAACCGAACCATAAATTAGAGGAGAAAAAGGTGCTCAATCGTTTCTCTCATTTCATTTTTATTTCTTTGACTGTCATTTTCTTAGATGTTAATACTCTTCTTCCGACTTAGCAAAAGGAGGGTGGAATCACAAGTGGCTTGCTGAGTTATTATATTATATCTAGTTAAATGATTGAAAGTACAATGATACAAATGGTTTAGAATAGAATTATCATGAGCTGGGAAGACATTTATTTTATCATCAGAACCGCCCGTAACTATGCAGAGAGATCATTAAGTTCTTGCAACCTTAACAATTTCAGAATAACGTCATGTATTACTGAAAGTTAGCGGACTTTAATTCTAGCCTATATTTTATTTAGTTCTTACTGAACCATGGTCGAATGATTAAAGTGCCGCAATTGATCTATATTTTGATAGAACTTCGCGACTCTTGTTTGAGATGTCACAACATTTCTAACGCTGATGACTGACGAGGTTTGTGTGTTCACTCAAGGAAAAGAAAACAGATTTTCTTATGTGTTGGCACATGTATCTCTCATGAACATAATGAACATCGTCTGGGGGATAGGTCCATTCGACAACATTCTATTAAATACGTCACTGATAGTTCACCTGTATGACGTTCAGTGAGAGGTTCAAAGCATGACACAAAATTTGGCTTCTGGAAAAATTGTCAACGGCTGATTGAGTATCTGACTATTCGTTGGTGGAGAAAGTTAACTTGGATGATTATTTTTGATAGAGATTATTAAATTATGGAAAACTTTTAGTTTAACTCTATCTACTTTTTCTTCAAATAATATCTCTTAGTAGTATTTCCGTTTGAGTAGTGTGTTGAAAGAGAGCGATACTTTCGCTTGCCGTACAAAACCAAGAATTTCAACGTGACGAAACAGAAAATCATCCATTACTATAATTTTTGTAAATTTCCTATATCCATCTGTAATGCGATTGGTTGAAAAGATATTAAATTATATGTCATAAACTTACTCTTCCAGCGTATAAACAAATCCTTTGGCCAGGCCCCCGTGACAATCCAACCAACTAACACTTTCTAAGATTCTCAAACCTATATTGTAACAGTATTCAGGCCTCCTGTTAAATGAGTTACCGGCCTGTGCAATATTACAGTGCAATTTTATACTTAAAACTCACCAACGTATCTCCCTGAAGACCCTTCAAGTGAAACAACGGTTTGACCGAGTTCGTTGCCTTATATGAAAGCCGTTCAGTCAATATTATTCCTTATCAATGAATATACCTGTTTTATGATCAATGTTTTGATCATGAAACCAATGTCTTTAAGACCTAAAATAATAACTACTTGAAAATTTGAATAAATGAGAAAGTAAATTACGTTTGGAAACACTCAAGGAAACTACTGGAATAAATTTAAAAATACTTTAATAAAAAAAATAAATGAATATGTACTGCTCTTACAAAACTAAGTTTTATACATCCATGACCATGCAGTTAGATGTCCGCAGATATCTACATACATGTGCACCGAATATATAGAACTTCAGTACTAAATATCAATTATATATTTTATGCTTTAAAAAAAATATCACTTGCAATACAGATCAACGACCATACATATATACATGCAGTATGTACATTTGTATGTGCACGAATGTGTATATGCAACAACTGTTAATCAATACAAGATACTCTAACATTAAATTTATACAGATCCTCGCCCATAAATAGGTATATAAAATATATATAAATATTTATGTTCAAGAATGTATATAAATAAATAAATTATATTAACAAAAATATGCAGACTGATTGATTTGATAAGAAATATTAAATCTTTACTTGAAAATTAAATGAATTTGAAATTTACAAAAGACGTCGATTTTTCAGTGTGCACAAGACAATGCAAGACCAGCTGACATTTAAAACAGCTGTTACTCCAATGCAAAGAGTTGCCTATTAGTGATTTAAATAAATCTTTTTAACAAACAAAAATCGTGAATTTGACAATTAACCATATGTTAAAATAATAAATATTAAACTGATAAACGTTTTATATTTATCGACACAATATAATATTTGCGATACTTCAAGAAATAAATTTCAATAACATACAAGCTTACCTGCCAGTAATATCTAGCAACAATTCGGATACAATGCACTTTGCAAACTCGTATCTGCAGACGACGCTTTGAAATAGCAATGCATATAATAATTACAATATAATCACAATTGCTTTAAAAACACAACTTTAAATACCTTTATCTTTACAATAAACTAAATAGCAATATTTTCCACATCGAAATTATATCACCATATCAAACTTAAAACACATATTACATTTACTTTGTAATAAAACATAAAAACAAAACACTTCTTGGATACAAATTATACACACTAACAAGGTAATAAAATTGATTGATACGAGGCGTTAAGAGCTACCAACTATATACAACTTGGATTAACAACAATGAAAGCGAAAAAGATCCAAAATATTCTCATTTTTACTATTTATATAAATTATAGTTTAGATTACGCCTTCTTATCCAATCACAATCCTTAAAACAATAAATAAAATGATGTATATATTTATCAATTAATTTAGTAAGACAAATATATACCAGACATCTAGAGGGAATGCGAGATTGGTATTTCTTGTAAAATCATACTTCTTCTCAAGAAATGACAATCTTTCATTGAAATCAAAATAAAAAAGCTAACGAAAACTGAAGATTATGCGCTGCCACACTTTACAAAAAAATGCATTTATTTAATAAATTATTTATTTATATATATATAAACCATTTAATATATATTATATTATAATATATAGTATATATCGCAGTATCCCTTTTTAAAATGCTTTAAAAATATTAATAATAAATAATAATAATAATAATTAATAATAATAAAATAATAATAAATAATTAATAATAATAATAATAATAATAATATAATAATAATAATAAAATAATAATAATAATAATAATAATAAAGCTTTGTCAACAACGACCAATGACAATCCAGATTTTAAAAATAAGTCTTAAAAGATGAGTTCTCATTGGTTGTTGTTTATCCTTACAATACAAACATATTTACAATATTTTGACTGGGCCTTTGCAGCATACATCAAATATATATAACAGAAAAGTAATATTGCAATGGCAATACTTGACCTCTACCTTAAAATACATAAATGAAAGTAATGTTATATATTTCATGTACCACTGCATTACATCTTTGGCCCACCCATCATGAAGCAAATTGGTACACTTTGCTTTATGTACATGATGTTAAAACATTGGTTTCATTTACACAGCGCTCCTTCTTCAGTAGAGACTTCTGATGATGAACCCAATGTATCATCGGCATACGATCTGCTTAGGTAGTCAGCTATGACGTTATCTCTCCATGCCGGCGTTAAAGAATATTTGAACCCTATTTTTGACAAAATAGTCAGCCTCATTTCTTTCGTCCATTATTCTTACAATGACCACAATTATCGGCATTCACTCCTGTACACAAAAATTTTTTCAAAATTTTTTTTTTTTTCCCCCCCCAAGGTGGTTTTTTCCTCCCTTAAACCCCAACCCCCTTTCCCTCCCCCAAAACCCTTTACAAATCCCTCCCTTTTTCTTTTTGTTTTCCTTTTTCCGTTTTCATCTTTTTTTTTTTTTTTTTTTTCTTCCCCCCTCTTTTTTTTTCTCTTTTTCCGCAAACTTTCCATAAATCACACATTTTGACTTTCTGTGTCTCTTCCGACACTTTTCGCCCTTCCTGCTAACTACTATCATCTTCCTTGCAAACAATAGTTTCAGCACATGATAACTCTCTACACGAGTCTTCTTATCATCATCACACTTCTCACTTTTACAATCATTTTTACTTCTTTCCTCCTTTCCTGACATTCCTTCTTTAATCATCCTGAAGTATGTTCTCTCATCCTCTCCGCACATATCTTCCTTTACTATCCAAACATTTTCCATACTGTCGATGTCTTCTCTTGACAACTCATTTTCAAACCATCCATTGTGCCACTTAGCATCATTAACCGACTGTACCATTTCTCTATGGCAGTCTCGGTGTCTTATCTTCTCTCCCTTTACCAAAGTATTCTGGCACAATGATTTTATCACACTTTTAGACAGTTCAATGAACTTTGCTCTCCCCTTGTTCTCATCTTTTAATCCTAGACGCAATAAATTCTCACTGTCCCAACAATACTGCTGAGAATAACTCTTTAACTTCTCCCTGCGTTTCGGCATACCATCACAAACTTCCTTTATACTACATTCTTTAACTTCCTCTCTTTGAGACATCGTATCTTCCATTTCATTAATAATCTCGCCGCACCCTCCTATAACTTTCTGTGCAGTTATGCTTCTGCGAGGTGCTTCTTCTTCTCCCACAGCTACTGTCTTTTCCTCGATGGAACTTTGTATGTGAGGGGCTACATCACTTCTCCGTAACTCACCACATTCATTAGTACGATCTGTCTCGTCAGACCAATATGTGTACTCTCTTCAATCGATGTCACCTGGACATCCGGTACTTCTGTACCTTCTTCAACGTTTTTCAGTGGTTTTGTAAGGACTTTAACTATCTCTTCTTCTGTAACCTCTTCATCCTTAGATGAACCTTGGGACTCTTTCATCACACACAATGATGGCTCACTGGTTGGCTCGACATCTTTTCTGATGATGTCCAGAGATTGTGGCGTTGACGGTTTC